>DWME01000821.1:0-29390 GCA_018244795.1 Parelbella ahira ahira
ACACCCCCACGTTTCACCAGTTACGTTTAAGTCCCATGGAATAGGTGGTGAGCCTATTGCCATACACCGGGCACCGAGACTCCGAGTCACTACTAGAAATTCTAAATTAGAAAAATCTAATAGCACCCGACCCGGGATTTAAACCCAGGACCTCCCGATCGGCACTCGCGCTTGGAACCGCTCGACCAACGAGGCAGTCTAAGTTTTAATCAATTATGTTTTACTTAATAGGGAATGTGCGATCTATTATTGAGAAATTCAAGTTAGAAAAATTTAATAATACTTTGCTCGTCCCAGAGATCGAACCCAGGAACTTTTGTTAGACAGTAGCACTGGCAACCACTAGGCCAAAGAGGTAATTATGTCTAATAAGCATCATCTTCAATTAGCACGAGTGTAGCATCCTCAGAGTGCACGCATGGTCCATCGTGGATCAAACCGCTGTCTATAATCTATATAGCGTGTCAGCTGGCAACGCCGCGTGACGTTGTGCGACGTTGCCAAATGTAGCGTCAAGTGTTGGGCATCAAATGTTGCCTCGTTCCAAAATTGGAAAACATCAGTTGTTTTTTTTTGAGTGGTGCCAGCAGTTTAAAACGATTGAACCATTGAATTGAATTAGAATATTCCTTTTTTATTGTTATTAAATTAAAATTATTAATAAATACAGTCAAAGAACTACGTTTCTCTGTGTTATGGTGACAAGTTTCTACGTGCACACAATTAGTACCCAACAGGGACAACTATTTCCTATATATGAGGTTTACCATAATATGTATATGCCAATATTTTATATCAGTTGGATCGTAAAGAGATAAGCGCTTCCTGTGTTTGATATCTCTTCAACTGTGTCAACGATGTCGATACAATGTATCGTCAAACTACTCCTTGCTGAAGCACAGTATAAACAGAATTGAGGTGATGTCAGATGTTCAATTAAAAATAGACAAAATAGTTGTTCTGTGAAGTGACATATTCCACATGAAGTTTCTAAAAGAATACTAATAATTCCCCAGCTCATTGTGAATCACATCAACGTACGAACATTACGTTGTTTATGATAGGAACATATTTAATAACTTCGTATTGGTCTCAATAGAATGAATAGAATTCATCTCATATCAAAGTGCCATCAATTTGACATTGAACGCTCACGAGGCATTTAATAGTAAAATGCCAATAATTCTTTTTATCATCCATTGTCAGAATCAATCGATCGTCTTGGTACATTAAATAATTCCAAATTATATGTGTAGACATTATTGCGTATAAAGATAGGCATGTATCTTTCGAAAAGATAGGTATATCTTTTCTTGGCTTAACAAAAACAAGTTTTAATAAAGCAAGTTTTATAAAGGATTCGAACAGTCTTCCTTTCCAAGAGCGTGAGCATGACGGACCATTGTCAACTGAATGTTTCATGTTTCATGTAACCACTATTGCGGCCACCTCGACGAATAAAGTCATAAAACTAACTCATCTTTCTCAATTCGAACATTACAGTCTCATCCTTGAATATAAGAAGAATGTTAATACACTTCATTGGAATAGTGGGAGGTGGAAATTTTAGTATCTGCCTATCCTTATAGGATACAAATCGGCATGACAATGTTTGTGTGTAGGTATAAGGGCTCTATGTACGTAATTTGTAAAATAGCTCTCGCTAATATGAAATAATATGGGAGCACAAAATGTATATGGTACTTTAAATATGTACCAAAAAACCGTAGTGTTTTTTTTATATTTACGAATTTGTTTAACTCTATATATGTTGGTATACATAAATGACGTTTTCGTTACCGTGGTTCGCCTAAAACTGGATTGATGGCAGTAGTATCTAAGAGCTATCAATTGGAAACATCGCACTCGGCGCCTGCGCACGCTATACCGGTCGACCGTGACTTACATTTTGCTATTATTCTGCCACAACAGGGCTTACATGATAGACAGAGAGTGCCGATTGTCAAAGATAGTCTCCAAACTCCTTGCTGACCGGACGTTACAAAACTTAACGGAAGTATTTGGTAACAATAAATGTCATATCTCAATAAATCAGCCTTGTAATAAGATAATCAGTAGATACGTGGCAGAGGCCAAAATCGCAACAAGGCATAGATTCAATTTGAGATTTTATTTAGGCGCTCGTTAAAATATGTTCAATGTTTCTTAGATTGTGAAACCAGATTTCGTCATACATTTTATGTGCTCTAAAGTAGTGTCACGGTAAACTAAGATTACGTCAAGAAATGTAAGATGCGGCGGCGTTATTTACTGTTACGTTTTCGAAATTACGATAAGCAAGTTTAACCCATTATCACTGTGTCTCATGGTAAAAACAGTTGCACAACACTTCAAACTAGGTTTTGGTAATTGACACACACATATCTGAGAGTGGGCGCGCGTGGCACAGTTACCACTAAAGGCAACTAAACTGTCATTTATCTGTTCCATTTTCAAACTTTGTAGTTATAGTTTTATAGTTTATAGATAATAAAATAGATAGATACTATAATTAAATTACTATGCATAGAGGTATTTAGTGGTTATTATGTTAGTGGTATTAGTGGTTAAATTCTATCTAAAAAATAATTATTAGTGTAACAAATTGTTGTTATCATCTAGGTTAAATTTGTATTTACTTGGCCTCCACACAAAGAGCGTTACATTTTTCCGATTCTCCTATAAATCTAATGAAGTAAACAGTGATAGAAAAATGCTGCCAAGGAAGTATAATTGTAAGGTCAATAGATTGATGTTAAAGGAAAATTTATAGCCTAATAGATGATGTCATGAATTAGTTACATACAGTTATAGTACAGATATGGATATATCCTCGACATTACCATAGTAAGTATTATTAAACATATCAACAGAGCAAAATGTGTTTTTCATAAGATATTTTTTATATGGCTAAATATAACACTACGCCTGTATTTTCCCAAAATGGTAGCCAGAGGAGTGTAGTACTCGCACATTTCGCCTGTTATGTTTGTATAGTTTTTCATCATTTTTGTATAACATGTACCAACAACTTTAAAAAATATAGTGAAGTTTAGTATATAATACATCTTTGGGGAAATTGTTTTAGTGAAAAAACGCTGCATTAAAATTACGTATCTTGAAAAGGTGTAATAATATGTTTTATGAATACATACACAGCGCGCTGACCCTGCCGCGGTGGGCGGGAGATCATCTTTGACCTACTTATGGCACTCGTATACGTAATGGGCCCAGTTTAACAAAAAATGGGCGGCTCGGCGTCGTATATAACATATAGTATATATATATATAACAATATATTTCTTGGATTTACGCTCACAGATTTATATAATGTCAAGTTGGAATTGCTTTATTTTGCAATATTGTCACATAAATTACAAATAAATAATCATTACATGAAATCATCAAAGCAACAAGTTTTCAAGCGGTCGAATTTCAATAAACAATATTAAGACAATTACTTTACAGTAATACTGTTGGGAATTACTTCCACGCAAAACAATAATTTAGTTTATAGCAGACATTTTGAAGAATAAATTTGTTTGTATTGCAATTAATTCAATTAATTCCATATTTATTGTATACTTCATACTTACATGATTACAGAAGTCTGCACAAGTTCTTAATTTAAATAACTAAATACACGATTATTACAACACTATTTATTAGCTTGTAAACTTGGTAAACAGTAAGATTATAAGTAATTATTGTATTCACAAAAACACAGTCCGAGCAGAGGACGTCCACACTGCGGTGCCGCCGCGACACATTAGGTATGGAAATAGAACCGACCGTAAGCCCGTGCCACTGTGGAGCGTTTTCAAAATGTTCACCAAAGGCTTATACACCGTTTTGAGGTTTAAAAAATATTTAGTTTTTGTTTTTAATTATTCTCTGAAATAATGTAAGTCAGCCAGAAAAGTACCAAATGGAAATTCTTAGTGTTTGCCTACCTCTATGGAAAATAAATGGGACAATATGTTTATATCATACAAAATCCTTTTATAAATAGATCTGTTGGATACTAGTCTATATTCTGAATGTAAAGGATTGAGGCTTATAGGTCAAGTGCAGTTATGTTTTAAATTTTTTTTATTTTTGCTAAAAAATTAACTCTGCAATATCTGCTGACGTGAAATGGTCTTTATGTATAAATTTACCGAAATAATTTTTATGCACTATTTATTGCTAATATTGTGCCTTAACACAAGAATCATTCGTTTTATATTGTTATTCCTTTTTTTAAAAAGGTAGCGTCGCCTCTCATAGGTGACCTCCATAGTACCTACCTACAATAAATTAAAATATTGCTTGATCATTAAATACGTATTATGTATTTAATATACAAGTTAAAAATGTATAAAGAACTTGTAATTCCTAAATTATTTTTTAATTAAACGGTTTCAAATATATGAGAGGTGAAATACCTTTTCTAGCATAATCTATATGAAAATAATGTAACATAGCTATCACAGCTTACATAAGTATATATAGCAATAGATCATTAAATCCTAATACTTTAAAGTTTTAATTACATCAGTTAGTAAACATTTTTATAGAAGCATTTTTATAATGCTGATATTTTCACTTTCCACGACAATGTTACTAACATAAGACAAAGTAATGTGTAGTTATATCACTATGAAGTACCTACATATGTTTCTTTGTTTGTATGAAATTCTTACCCCTTTTGTAGGTCACGTCTCTAAGTCGAACAATAAGTTCGAGAATACGTACATAAGTAATACCCGAGTTATACTCTTCTATCACATTCTAGAAATAAACTATTTAAATTTATTATATTTCAAGAACATTCGTCATTCGTTATTACAATCGATAAACGTATATTTAATATTAAAGATCTTGTTACTATATAGGTACAACTTATTCAGTACGCAGCCTGCGTTAAATTTACTAATTTAAAAACCAATTAGCAAATCTTTTGCTTGAAATTGTATTTAAATATTCGATTTCTTATTTTTCTTCGTCTCCCAATAATCTATGTCGTTCATTTAGTTGGCATTTGTTACGTAACGCCAATTTACCGCGTATTTCACAATTTGCTATTTTTCTTTAAATCTAGCTGTGATTTGAATATTATCTAGTTAATGGTATTTTACCTGATTTTGTTGCGTGGTGAGGAGGTTGCTGAAGGCGTCCGGGCTCCTGTCGGCAAGGGAAACTGAAGTCAAAACAAACAGCGTGGGGCAGGGTGAGGCGAGCGTCGAAGGCGAAAGGAGGGTTTGCAGTGGCGAGTGGCGGTGCGCGTCGCCGCCCGCCCTACTGCGCAGTCACTTTTACTGATTCACGGGCTCTGCTTTCTTTGTAGCTTGTTTACATTCGAACATCTCTATCACTAAACGAGTGTTTTCCCATCAAATCACTCGGTAAGGGAACTGGCGTGACGATAAAAATCTCTAGTATTTTCAGTATCTTAGGTATACCTTGATAGGCGCTTGAGGTATTTTAAGGTCTTATACAAGATAGGTACGTTTCTTTCAAGGTATGTAATATTTTGTGTTTTTGATGGAAATGAAAAAATAATAATTGACCCATTTATTATTCCACTGTTGGAATATGGGTCTCCTCTCATAATGAGAGGGAATTTTGATGGAATAAACTAAAATTACTTACAATTGTTTATTGTGAAATTTCGTTTCGAATTGTGTGAATGGATATAATGGAATTGTATGAAGTAATTGCTCTACTATGCTTCAAGGATTGATGGTCTTCGTACCTAAGCATGTGATTTTTTGAAATTTGGATCCGAGATCTGTCGCACGAGTTATTTCGTAACTAACAATAATACGTTTTATTGAGTCTTTATCCGAATAACGAGTTTGCTTAGAATGCGAATTAGTTCACAAAGAGGGATGTAATATTTTACTCTTAAATATTTCGTGAGTATTTATACACATGATTTACATTTACACATATGTACTGGCTTAACTCACGTGCGTGTTTCGGGATGGCCCGACTAGTTTCGGACCTGTACGAGGTCAAAATGTATGGTCAAAGCGTAAGAAATGAGCCGTGTCTGAGTTGTGAGCGTGTTCAGCGACTACGGACCCTTTTATGTCCAAGTTCTTAACGCTGCGTATGTGTTCAGACACTCCATCAACTTGCAAGAAGTGCTCGCCGCGCCAAATGAAATAGAACGCTTCTTAAGCATAGTTCGACCAATTCAGTAGTCCCAGTAGGTGCATTAGAGTTTTTATTACATTGGAAATTATGACTATCGAGTCCTCCACTGGAACATTGGTCAATAATGAGACTGTCGAAGCTGACCGCCGTTTCGGAGTTCAACACTCGCACGTCGGTAAACAAGTTGACGAAATGCCCTGAATCCTTCACATAACTAGATGTTCTGCCTGTGAAGGAGTGGAGCAAGCTAGCTATAAACCTGGAAAGCTTGTAAGTCGGTGAGTCGATTTGTCTCATTAAGGGTCTCAGTGCCCAACCAGATTTATGTATTTTCGGTAAACCATATATGTTTGGTAGAGTAGGGTTGCGTGGGTGCAGACGATATGTTAGATCGCCACCTAAATAGATACTCTTGCATGAGCTCAAGGCATTTGGCGGTCACACGTGACGTCAGGTTGTTTTTTAATTTTCTGTAGATGGTAGTGTCATTTAACAATTACGTGACTTTGTTTTTATACTCCCGTGTGTCGACCACTACAGTAGCATTTCCCCTTGTCCGCGGGCGGCACCAATATCTTTTCATTATTACGTAAGTCTCGGAGAGCTTTGAATTCCTCTGGGCTGGTATTCTGCTTAAGTACCGTTTGAAAAACGTACGTGAGTTAAACCGGTGCATGTGTATATAATATAGTATAATCAGGGATGTAGCAGTAAATAATTAACATTTTATTTAATGAAGATAATAAGTTGAATCGATGTACTAGGCATTGTTAGGAATACTTGTGATTTGGTAAATATTGCAATAAATTGCACCTATCAGTATTTGACATGATTAATTTTTTTTTAGGCGATTGTAGGTAATCGAATATCTAATAATTTTTGAGGTTTTAGGTTTCGACTGCCACCTTGTGTTAAATTTTAGAACTAAATAAACTGGGGTAATATTATTTGTTACAATAGTATTGCTCAACTTTATTTAGTACGCTATGTATTCGATAGATGTCACTACTAATAACAATATTTAATCTCTAGTAATGCATCACTTACCCGATAGATGGCGCTTAAAAACTTCTTCAATAATTACAAACCATAATTATTATATTTAAATTTAATTATTATGCTTTGAAATATTGTCAATTATCCACATTAAGTCCCCTTTTTTTAATACTGATATAAATGAACGAAAACAACGTTGTTACGTGTATAATATGAGAAATAACTTTTTATCAAGCTAGGCTGTAAAACATGTTCTGTAGTTCATAGGTGATTGTTGTGATTGTTATTTCTGAAATTTAAATTACAGTTTTGTTTTATATATGAATATGCTATTTATAATCCAAGTTTTTAGAATTTTCCACCCAACATGTAGTAGTGGCAATAAATAAATACACTCACCCTTTCTAATCCAGTATCTTTGGGCAATTTTAATACGTTAAGAACAAACACGACATGAGGTGAATTTCCAAGTTGAAAGTCTTTTAAGACGTGAGAGACTTTATACATCTCTGTATTATAAATCATGGTACACAGACATGCAATTATCTACATAATATCATGTTCCTCTCGTAGGGAGTTGTAATTTAAATTTTAAAATGTTCGGGAACGCGCGTCTACAGAGCTTAGGGCGTCCTTACACTTGATTTATAGGCACAGGTAACGGCTGAAAAATTCAAATTTTCCGCCTCACTGTAGTTCCTATTAAATCGAAGCGGGCGAACTTTCGAACATTTTGCACCAGCTCCCAGTAACTGCGTCGGTGCATAATTAATACATTTGGAAAATATACCAAAAATGAATACCTTCCGCGGACATGTCTATGAAAACAATTTATATTTAGGAAACAAGAATATTTTTTGTAGTACGTAACTTAAAAACGTTTGGCCTTTAATAATTAGCATTACATTTAGACTTCATATACATGAAACATTTGGTTCGAAACGTTAAATATCCATATACTTTTCCAGGTTATTAAATATTGTAATTATGTCATGTCGCCATTTCCTCATGGGGTAGGTACAGAGCATAGTGTGGAATGTTGTTGTTACAGTTCCATGAGAATTTTCTGTAGGTAGGTTCTATGTAAATAGAAATATTCAATGCACAACTTGTATGAATCAGAAATTTGATTAGAATTCGAGTGATTGATATCTCTTATAAGTAAGGTTTGATACATCGTGATTAATTATGAAAACAAGCGCAGACTCTGCCTGTGTACGAGTGTATGTAATTTATGTGGGTGGCAACATCTGTCGCTGCCACATCTAACCCTGTATTATGATCTTTGTTTAACGTTTCTATTTATATACTGGAATACGTAACTGGTAAAGTAATATTATTATAACATAACACTAGGTACTTTTTCATTAGGTAGATAGTATTCAGTGCCAAACATCTCTATCCTTGCACACTTGACGTGCTCCTTTTGCAGTCATTACTCTCTTGATATACGCTTGTTGTTTACCTAGGCTTCTAACTTTCCCATCAGCCAGTACTTACTTGATCTATTTGGTCAAGTATTAGCTAACCTGTTTGACCTATTGTGTCAAGACAGGTAAGTCATGGACCCTACTAGCCGCTGCGTCCAATAACATAAGCATTTTACATCTCTTTTGTTTATTGTTTTAAAACAAACGAACTAAGTATATATGCAATTGAGTCAAAATCGTTTCCCGCCACGAAATAAGTGAGATATCCGCAAAAGCATTTCCCTTGTCTGTAAATATGACGTGTGGAAGAGAAACGTGCAGGAAAAGGCGAAGTGTTTTGTAATAAAAAGCTTTGGCAGAACTCTGCGATGATTCGATTTATTTTTATGTCGAATTATCTCTGTGTGTGCGTGTGTGTATCAGTCTATTACAGTATGGTGTGTTTCATGGTGTACTCTTAATACTAAGCAACTTTACTTCATCGTGATTGAGTTTTGTTTTTTAGTTCCACATTGCTCTTTGTTTCTTAGGGTTCCGTTGACCAACGTTAACGACTCTTTGATACAGCATTACAACATCTGTCCGTTACGATAGCTTGATCGTTTTTACAGGTTAAGCAATGTGAAGAGATATTTTGGCACTCGATGACCACAGTTTCCTCTGTATGGGACATGAAGCGATGATATTATACTATTAAATGGGGTAGGTAATGTAATTGGTTGAAACTTTATAAATACTGAGATAATTTTTACAAACTAAGCAAACTAAGATATAAGGGAGAAGAGATTATTTCTATATATTTTATTAATTAAAGTACTCATCAGCGCGTCACCAGCACCACAACTACCGGCACCAGCCTGCCACAGGTCACTGTTGAACATGAGCGTGGCATACAGGTATATGGCATACATTCAAAATTATATAATGAACAAGTCTCAATTTCTGTAAGTATCGTTTCACAAAACAGCATTGCTATGTTATATTTTACTTTATACTTGACGTAATGTTTTGCATCTATAGTGCACCTGGGTGAAATAGAACACCGAGCGCTTAACATAGGACTTTTAACATTAAGTTCTAAGTCCTATCCTTAACATACGACTTTTGACAATAAGTTATAAGTCCTATGTTAACAATCCTTGACATTGTATTCAATAAGTCGTACCAACAGAGTGATCACTAGTATATTTGATATAGGAGAATATTATATGAGGCATTGAGTGTCAGTACCGTTAAAGGCGCAAAAAACATACATAAACAGAGAACACAATCATCATGTAAATGATGGTATAAATAATTAAAAACAGGAACAAGAACTAGAGATGTCAAAGTCAATCCTATTGTCGAGAGTAACGAATAATTTGAATTTAAATACAGTTCTTTTGCACTGTTTCTCAGCGTGAAGTGACCAGATACGAGATAATACACATTTCTACTGTGTGTCCGACTTTCGGTAGGGCTTTAGTATGTGAACTGCGATGGCTGTCCAATATGAATTTTGCATTTAAATTTTTCGCTTGCCACGCTGTCATATTAAATAAAAAAGTCTGTCGATTTCAAGTAAAAAATTTAAGTTATAAAGCTAGAGATGTTTAGAATTAGTTACTAAAAGGGTATGGCACAATTTATTATTAAATATGAACTTTCACAAAATTGTATATTATGTATATTACTATTAAATATATCATCACGCTAGATCTCTCATGAGTAATGTGGAAAAGCATCAAGTGTCATATATCTTTCCTTTCCGGCAAGAATTTAGCAAATAGTAAAAATCGGTATCTACCTAAACATAAAACATCCTTTTCTGGCCTCTATAAAATTGTATTTCACACCGTACGTCGTGAAATACTTGTCTCAATAATTTTAATTAATAATAACATTAGAAATCAATCCCTATAAACATCTGTAAAGAGATAGAGAGCATGTAGTTTATAAAAAGCATAGTAAGAAGCGTGTGGCCGATTCCACCTCTAATTGAGATTGCGCCAATCCCGCCCGGGGCTCATCCCATCCCGGCCGCCTCGCAGTTCGCTGCTGTCATAAAATAAGCAGTTTTTCCGATTTCGACGTTTCATCTTGTCGCTTCTTATTCCGCTGGCAACGCGCGCTCGGAGAGAATCTTTTGCGGTGTGTCGGTCTCTGGTGGGTTGAGGAACGAATTAGCTTTGGTTACATTTTATGGATAGAAAACGTAAACACAAGTAAAGGGTTACACGTGGAGCTATCGGACTTACATTTGTAATTATTATGTATGAATTTTGAGGTCGCATGTGGCATGAAGAATGTATATTAGTTATGCTATCCAAATTATACATAAATAATTGTTAGAAATTACTAATATTTCATAATGTTACCTAATAGTTTATTTAATAAATTAAATGGTACTTGTTTTACTTAAACATTTTTCTGAAATTCTCAATCAAAAAAAATGTTTATAGGTGTCCCATAATTTATTTGATGCGCAATATAAATATTACCTAGCGGGAAACTGAAAGGCCGTACATATCTTCGAGTTTTGTTTTTCTTCAGCTCTCCTGAGACATTATCCCGATGATTCCATAACAAAATTACTCGCTTGAAAGATGTGAGGGCTCTTTTCCTTTATTTTTTTGTATGAAAACAACTTGTAATAAAACGGATGTGGGGCGTGTTAGTATGAATTTTTAACTTTAATCTGAGAAAGTAGTGTTTACCGATAATACATTAAGACATTTGGCGCTCGGTGCTCTCTGCCTACCCCTTAAGGGGCCTTACGTAACGATATTATAATAGTACCTAAAGTACCTGATTTAAAATTAAATTTGTGTTAAATTCATTTAAGGTTATGTGGGCATTGACTGAGGTAAAATGGATTGAAAAAAAAAGTTAAATACCGCGGATTCACGTTTTTGGCGCGAACACGTTAAAAGCTTGATTTCAGGAGATGTTTGCATTTAAAACAAAGATTTTCATACTAAAACAGTATAGTAATTGTTGTGGCAACAAAAACATTCCACTTGATTGTTCATGACGAGTTCTGGTGTAAATTCGTAAAATTTTGTTAATTAACATATTATATGTAAATAGTAATTATTGTTTTATTTACATGTTTTGGCCTCGGAGCCGGAGCGCCGTTATTATGTATTAACAAACTTTATGCCATATGTCACAAAAAATAGTATGTTTATTTTCGATTCAAGATTTTTTGCATGGATCTATTTTAATCAGTGCGATGCCACATTAATAATATGAATTTAAAATAAATAACAAGAAATAACGAGTGAATGCGAAATTCCGAAGTTCCTGATACATTTAACACACGTTTGGCCATTTCACAGTTATACTAATCATGTGTATTTATTTCTACATATCGCTCATTAGGGACTAGAGTGTAATATCTCAAAAACACAATCTTTGAAACAATATTTCAGATTGAAATAATCATTATTCTATGACTTATATAATATTATATGACTTACAGACTATTCTACGATACATAACTTTTTTAATAGTCATAGAATAATTATGTTTCGATCTTTCTGTACTGTTTTCGGAAAGATAGTGTTTGTGAGATATAACGCTCTAGTCGCAAATGGGTTATATGTGCGATTATTTTATATCTTTACACTGTGACACGTATCAGGCAAGTTGAGGCATTCGATTGTTATATGGACATCACTTCTATAATTCTGATTAAGGTTATTTAAATAAGTGATTAGACCATTGGGCCAGTAGTTAGTGTTGAGCTAGAGGTCGCGGGATCGATTCATCCAGCACAAGTATTTGTTTGATGACAAGCTCTGCGTCTGTGACAAAGTCATGTACATACATATTTATGTGTGTATTTAATTCGCGGACTGCCTAGTGTGGGATCAGACGAACATCTGAGGAGACTGAGCATGATTTATTTATAGTTTTTATTTATTTGATTTAGTTTTCTACCGTACCAAGAGCGGAGTGTCGAAGAAATATTTAATATTTTAAAGAAATTTCCGTATGACTTTTCGATTTGAGAGGATTATATTGCACCGAGCGGATAATGGGATGTCTGTGGCAGAGTATTGCGTCCGGCGAGCGGCTGCGGAATTGAACTAAGCTTCCATGTTGTACAGGCAATATTTACTTCGTAGATATTATTAAATAAAATAACAGCTTTATACATATAACTTGTGTACTGTCTGCTAACCCAGTAAGTGATCAGGCGTGAGCAAGTAGGTATATAATAATAAAAGTAAATTGTTATTACAAAAAAGTCACGCAAATGACAATCCTTTGAAACATGTTAACTTTGTGAAACTGAGTATTTTCAAAAACCTTTCTTTTTATAGTCCGTGTTAATTGGAAGCCGTGCGAAATCATTAAAAGCTTCAAGCGGAAACAGGTTGTGATGAGCGAAACTTTGTCCCGTTCGTTTTCACAAGCCACGTTCACACGTAGGTACACACATGAAGTCCCCAATTAACACACTCCACTGCGCTGCGTGTTACTCTCAATTCCCAGTTTCTTATTATAATCCCTGCAGTATTTCAGCAAACGGAAGAAAAAGATTTGATATCGAGATAATTAATAAGAGAAAACTGTTTTATTTTATAGCATAGCTTGGCTGTTAATAATGATAATGTATACGCGAGTTAGCTATGGACTTGTTCATGAATGTCTTTTAGTGTTTTTATCCTTAAATATTATTGTAGAAGGAACACCTCTGGTGTGTCAGGATAGACATTTGGCTCACGATGCTAACTACGTATACCGTAAGGGACCTGGCTCGATCGTGTAATAATAAATGACAATGGAGCAATAAGATTCAACCAATTAGGTATGATAGACGTTTTAGTTGACTGTTTACTTAGATAATGAAAATTTTTGAATGTTTTTCATGCTGTAGGTTAAGTTACAAATAACTAAAGTTCTATTTAGAATTTTCTTTAGGTTTCATATTGTTTTGAATAATTTAGGCGGAAGTTAGTAGCAATGATGGGAGAGCGCAGATTCCACGCGGCCTCAGTAAATATACATTTGGGAAATGACTGAAAAATGGTTCAAGAGCGGTTTCCGCGGCGAGTTTTCACCAGTTTCTTTCAGCCATTCAACGCATAGTTGGCTTCATAACACATTTATGAAATGTTAAAAAATAAATTACGAAATAGATGTGCTTATTCAGTTTAAGTTCTAAAATGTTAATGGTTATTTTAAATTATAAAAATAATAACATTTATTGGTGATATATGTTTCAGTATATATACTCATGTTTGTATATATGTTTTGTATGAAAACTGATGTTTAAAAACTGGATCTGACTTTGGAATGAAAAATTAAACGTATTTACAACAAATTGTATTTATATAGTGTTTTTCCTTGTTTATTTGCTACGAATATATTAAATCTTTAATTGTATGAAACAGGATTAACAAATCATTGCACTTACTGGCAAGATACACACATCAATTCCTGCTGCTGTAATTCCACAGCGCGAAGAGACCGCTTTCCACGCTGAGCCTCACGTTTATCCGAAGTAATCCTCAGTAGCCTCCACCACCTCACATAATGTAACGATCAGGGTTCACACAACTTGTCTTAATTATATTTGTACACATCAAAACACATTTCGTAGTAAAATGTTCGATGTAGGTACATTTTCTACTCAAATTAATTAATGTGTAATTAATATTATTTATTTATATAGTAATTGTATTCAATTACCTTTGTCTATTATTTTCTTGTTACAGTAAATGTTTTTCTTGCTAACTACGTTTTATAATAAATAATTCAACACATAAAAGATGTAACGACTCTTTAAAATTGATTATTTTAACAAATAGGACATGACAATAATTGAACATACCAAAATTATTTTAACTTGTATACTGTTTCTAGACGTTTCTGGAATGTTTACGAGCACCGCCATTTTGTTCAACTCGCTCAGCGGCCATATTTTAATGGAATAAAGTTATCTAATTAGCAACGTAAACTTTGTGACCTCGCGGCTTGTGAATGAATACGAAAATAGTTCATTAAGCCTGTTTGTTTGTTTCGTGAAACTTATTACTGTGTATCTAGATGATAAAATTGTATAATAAATAGTAAAGATAAGAGAGCGTATATTGCTTTATATGACAATGCTCATATTTACTGGATATTGGTTTGTATAAAAACGTTGAAATCAATTTCTATTCATATAAATATCGGAACGAGATTTAGGTGGCAGATACGGTTTGCAGGAAGACGGGCGCGGCCCATCGTGGGAAATATGAAAATTGGAATCGTTTCTATACCGAGCCAAATAAATTCCTCCCTATTTGCGAGCGAACCTCAATGTTACCAGTATATTTCTATGTATATACGAGTACATTTTTATTATCGTTCTATATGTTGCCACGAGAGGAAGACTTATGATATGAAGAATTCGAGTGAAGGAATTATAAAGGAAACAATAGAATAGCAATGACAAAAAAGAGTTTGAGTAGTAATGAAGAATGACTGAAAGAAATGAGACGGGAAGTATAAAAATCAATACCTTTGTCTTGTAAAACTTCCGGCTAAAGATAAATGTCTCATTTCTATTTTACCAGCTATCTATCTATGTATCTATTTATCCCTTTGTTGTCATTTTTACCAATTCAAATACCAATCCAATTTTCTCTTTTAAATCAATCGAGTTTTAAAAATGTGTGTAGTGGAGATTAAACTAAGGTGGGTTAAAGGTTGGGCCAGTGCGATTGTATAGGATCACACACGTAGCTATACTATATGCCTCTGGACCGTTTGGAGCGTGGAATCAGGACGGGTCGGGGATGTTTTGTCGGGAAGAGTTTAATACGTTTCATCCGGGGCGTCCACCCACTCGTATAATTACTAGCGAGCTACCTCAAATCAATTAGATTTTGTACCGTTACGGCTTTCAATAATCCTCACTTCTTTTCGTATTTTAATACGGCATCAAATAATGTATGTGAAATATTTTAGAGTAACATGTGTACAATGAATAGTTGTATTTCAATTATTTGTTGCTTTTTACATATATGTATATGTACGTGACTAAATATGTACCGGCTTTAATCACGTGTCGATCCCCAAGCCGCATTCTCAGCTGAGGGATCATGGTCAAAATCTGTCCAGGATATATCTGGTACAATAGCACAGAGGCTTTAGTCTCAGGCATATATCTATCCATCAAATGACTTGAATATAGGTAATTTGGAAATAAATGGTCTGTCAGTAAGTAATAAATATAATAATTGATTTTATGTCGTCACGCCTGGCCTTTTATGGGGTAGGAAACTTGTGAAAGCTGTTTGGATGTCATTAACACATAATGGAATAACAATTTATAATCTTGTTCATTTTGGACTTTTATTTTTCTCATTTTTATTATTAACGTATAGATAAAAAATATTACCTCACAAACCACAATGAAACCAGTTATACATTTATTTAGTTAGTTTGGCAACAGTGGGTGTCTAACTGAGTTACTTAGTATTCCGATGCCGCTCTTAGTAACCTTCTACTTGGTTTTAGCGAAGATCTCACAATCTCTGGATTACCCCTGTGGGATTGTCTTTCTAATTTATCGTGTAAGTAAGAGCGAGTATTGTAGTTATACACAATATACTTAGTTCAGGAATTCAGGAAATATTCTAAATATTAATAAGCTTTAAACAATTACGAAGCACGTAATTAAATGTTGTAATTTGAGGACATATTACTTTCATTGCCTTATGCGTGGATTAAAATTCTTTCAAAACAACGTCATAGATTTAGTAGGACAATTAAATATGAGAAATTTGTAAAGAATAGTGCTCTATTTTTTATCTTATCTATATTGCTGATATATTTAATATTATTACTCACTCACATCAAAATATTGTATCGAATTGTTTATTACTTAAAAGCGTGTTACGTCGTATTAAAATAGAAGTAATTCTAAATAAAGAAATGCAATTTTGACTGTAACTACATAATATAGGTATATTCCGCTCAACATCGAATGACTTTTTTATACCCCTCCATTTGGAACATCACTAAAAATTTACACAATATAATTAAAATTATACAAAATATTACAATAATCCCACGAGATAATAAGTTAACTTTATATAATTATGTTAATAGATGCAACAAATTAAAGTAAGATCGACAAAAACACGTTGAATACGATATACCCGTAGATTAAGTTTTATAAGAATACCAATGAATAGCATGTTTAAAATGCAAATATTCATTTATGAATTCGATCCATTTCTTTAGTAAAATCTCTTAAGAATTCAATTGTGTCTAATGAATAGTAATAGATTATTCAAGTTCGTTCAATGTCATTTGGATATCTATATTTTTTCAGAAATCAGTTTACATTCATAATTAGTTCCTTTCAGGGACGCTGCAGCACGTGCCCGAGACGACCAGACGGTAAATAAAACAGCCGGGTAGAAAATAGGCGTGAACGGTAGCAACGACCACTTACTGTGTACGATTTCTACCTCTGATTTTAACATTTTTAACAGCCAGTAACGGACATATATTCCATTTCTGACAGAATGGTTAAAAGTTTAATTGAACATTTAAAATTACCTACAATCGTACCTAATAATTTTCATTTTAAAAGTACAGTTAAAAATGAAATTGTATGTTGACAAATTTATAGAAATGGAGCTTTTTAAATAGTACCAATACTCATATTTTCCCAAGGGATAGGCAGAAGAATATAGTGAGTACTTCCATTTTCACCAGCTATATGTTATGCATCCCATGCAATGGCGCGTGAGCTTATTTTAGCAGATAAATATAAGGTAATAAAACAGTGTCGCATGCTGTAAAACTTGCAGAGTAGATTGTACATCCGTCCAATGTTTGAAAGAAAGAAATAAAGCAAACACAGATAGTCAACAGCGCTCACCGCTTGAATACGAATACACTCTGACGTATACTTACGTGCGATTGACTACACCGAGAGATATGGACTCTCGACAATCTCCTATTGACAGGATTCAAAAACGTATTTCCTTATTTGAATATTTTGTTTTAAATTTGATTTTTTAAAGAAATAAGTGACATCGAATATCTAGGTATCATTATTACACTTATGTCATAACTTTTTTTAATATTTTGGTGTTTTTTTAAGCACATGTACTTGTCTGCTATGAAGTATGTTAAGTTTTCTTCATTATATGTTGTTGTTATTTTTTATCATTGCGCTAGGTATTTTGTGAGATAGGCAGAGAACACTGAGTATATACACATCTATATCCTAACATGCCACGAAGGCTTCTTCTATATTTATCACTCTCTTCATACACACACGCACGTCGGTTTCACAATATTTAATTTCATTAAATAATTATGACATGTGTAAACATGTGCAACGTGTGTATTACAATAAATACGTATGTAGTTTTACGCTTCGTAGATCTAATCACTTTACTTACGCTCCGACACCTGCTAGTCGCGTTGCTCATAAATAAATCGGATTTTGAGTCCACGAGCTCATTGAGCGCTATAAGTGCAATGAGCGCATTCAAAACTTAATTCAATTACAGTTCGCGCGGCACCCATGTATTAGTTTATCAGTAAATTATTGAAGGGTAATATTTTTATTCCTATATTTACATAAGTAAATACTGTCTTCTTGCATGTTACATATGTAAGTATACCTATATGATTTATTCTTTATTCATATCCGCTTTAAACCAGTACATAATGAAGTATGTTTTACTGAAGTTCAACTGCCTTCATTATTTATGACAATAACCAGCTTGGTAATGCTATTCATTGTAGTAAATCACTTGTGAAGAACATCATCTTAATTAAAATTTTAAATGCATTTTGCCCGTATTACAAGAGATACCTTTATTATATTATTACGAATAAACTTGTCATCGGCAGCATAATCGTCATAGCTATAATTCACACCAGTTCCCTTATGGGGTAGCCAGGAGGCACAATCATGACACTTTATTTCAAAATGTTCAAATAACTTGATAGACTGCACAAGATTTGCAAACGCAGCAGAGTTGCGATGGCTGAGTAATTCGGGTCTGACGTGTGCAGCTACCCCTAGTGCACCGCTGTCCGCGTCCAGCGCGCTAATCCTGTTCCATGAAATGAGAATTTAATTGAGTGTGAACAGCATGACAATAGGATATCTTTGATACTCCAACGTGGAAGGTATTTAAGTGATGCAGAAAATATCAATTATTCGATGTATGTATATATCCTTATATCTATATATTAGTACGTAAAGGTACTGTATATCTTTGGTATATTTATAGTTTATATAGAGAAGGAGCGCAAATAGCTAATATTAATTTAATTATTAATAAGACTTCATCACCAGTAGCCTGCCTTAGCTGCTGGATGCAGCCTCCAGTAATGAGCTTCTATACACGTTCTTAGAAGATTTTTACCCTAACAGAAGAGCAGGGACAGCAGAACACATCTTCTAGCACCTTCTACTCCTATCTATGAATAAAATTATACATTATTTGTATACGTTCATGCTGTCAGTGTCGAATAAATATTGTCTGTGGTCAAACTCTAGCATAGAGTAGAGAATTATAGAGTTACTCTTTGACATAACGAATAGTAAGTAGACACAGTATTCAAAATTCGAATCATAAAATATCCAATGGCTACTGCAACGACCTAAAACCAGTTTGCTAATTTGACTACTATTTATTTTAAACATGATATGGTGTATTAAAAGATGTAGATCATATGAATATTATTTAATATCAAGGCGTATAGTCTACATGTTTGATTTCATGATGAAAATAAGGCGATGGCAACGAAGAATGAACTGGTTGGTTGTTATTGGCATTTGATATCGAATATCGAAACGGAGTGTTGTCGTTCTGGAAAGAGTAGTGATTGACGTCATCAAAAAAGTATTTTTTTACGTTCTTATTGTTACCGGAAGTGGGATGTCTGTACTGAAGGTTTTTAGTGTAGTGTACGACAGAAGGCTTCGGTTTTTGCACTGTTTGCGGATATATGTTCTCTGTTATATTTTTCACAAAGTACATTTTAGTGTTTGTTGTTCTCACTAGTGGCAGTATTTGCAATTCATGCTTAGAATCATCCGGTAAGTTATGGTAATCGACTTGATCGGTGAACGAGCGATGTCCCTGTACACCAATGTTAACTACATTAGTATTTGAAATTTCCGGTCTCGTGTCGTTTGAATAATTTATAAACTTTTTTCTATTTACGTCGAAAACGTTAGGTCTGGCGAAATTTTTAATTGAGTTTCCAGATTGTTTCATATCAGACGGCCACGAATTAATATTCACTGTTTGAGAAGACGGCTTGACGTTATTAATGTTTGCATGATTTCTAGATTGCGCTTCAGCCATTTTCATAACATTAATCATGTTTTCGATCTCTTGTAAGCTTAAAGTGGGTGCCGTGGAGACTACTGTTTCGATTTTGTTCTCAATATTGTAAAGCAATTCGTTGCTTCTTTTAAAGTTATCGTAATTGTATTCGAGCGGATAGAAATGATTTGTATTTAGCGGTAGCGGTGATCTCACAGATCTCTCCCAAAACGTCCGAGGTGCGTTTTCGCTGAAAAAAGGTTTTTCGTTTAAATTATCTTGGACTTTCCCTATTTCTAAGCTAAGCTGGCGTTCATTATCAGCGTCAATTGTGCGTATCAGTGTCGCTATTTGTCTCCCGAGATTGGAATAGTATGAGTCGTCTGGTTGACCATTTTTTGTCGCAATACTTTGCTGGTTCAATCTTCTCGAGTCCAGCGGAAAATTATAGACATGATACTTCTTTTGTGACCATTCACGAGGATTGGACAACTTTTTCTTCCTCAGTGGATTACTTGGATCGTAAGATTCTAATTGAGCATTTCGTGTTTGGCTTTCGTTTGATCTATGGATTAATTGAGATAAATATTTAAAATCAACATTGTCCTGTTCGGGCACATCATTCAACATATCTAAAGGCTCTCCTTTAAAAGCCATGTCTTCAAGGTTATTGTTAGATATCAACATATCAGGTGGGGTGAGCTGATTATTATAGCTGTTACTCGGTTTTCTATTTTTGTTCAACGGCGAGGTATTCATTCGGTCACGTAGACGCTGTAACTGTAAAATTATAAACTTAATAATTGTATCCCAGCATGAAATCAGACTGTTTCTGAATCTGTACGCTAACTTACTAATTTCTGACGAGGCTCGGACGGTGGTGTAAAATAATCGGAACTGAAAAGTATAAAGGAATGTATTACCTAATTACTACCGACTACAGTTATTATTAATGATATAAAATTTAAAATATTACGGTAAATCTTCAATGTCAGGAATGTTTTCGATAGATTTGGCTTTTCCCTTTCTTTTTTCTTTGCGGTGTCTGCCTGCTCGGACCCGTGCTGATGTCCTGTAATCAAAAGTAATTTTTTAGTATATTATGTGATTTATACATAGTGTAAATATGTATACGTGGTATTATAGGAATTTAATAATATTGTATAGTATATTGACAGCCCCCACGTAAATTATGGTAACTGATACCAAACTGAGGTTGGGCTTAAAATTAACTAGCAGCATACAGATACATAATATGTTTTATTTACATCTCTGTATAGATAATTTTATACGCCGACACAGAACGAAACATTAGATGCTTATCAAAGAAATATTCCTAGGTTTTTGTATTTGGGTGGGAATGGAAACGACAACAATCACCTACTACACCACCAGCAGGTAAGTTAATTATATCATCATATTTACTAATAACTTGATAGTAATCATATTTAGTAATATTTAGTTATCATATTTAGTAATAATTAAAAGGATGATTTCTCACTCTGTTGTATGTTCATCTGAACTGGTGGAAGACGAAGCTTCAGTCTCTTTTGTTGTTGAAGCAACAGTTGTCGTTGTAGCAACAGTTGTGTCCTCTTCACAGTCAACTACAGCTGCTGGAATCGTATTAATCTATTGAAGTAAACTTCTCATGACGTATGATATTGCTAAGAAAAATTAATAATTTTTAACCTGGATAGGGCATAAATGGCGGTGGGGGCATTACAGGTGGCACTGGAACCGGTGGATACATAGGTATTCCTGGTGGAGGTGCCAACCCTATTGGCGGATAGAATGGTGTATCCATATGGGGTAAGAATATAAATGACGGCAACGGAACTTTCGGTTTTTTCTTTATCATTAATATTTTCTTGTGTCCATGATCGTCGTCGGAATCAGATGAGTCGTTTGAGGTTGAATCCGAGTCGCTGCTGTCCTCATCAGCTTCGGAGTCAGATACCTTAAACAAGCTGTCATCCTCAGCTATTCGCAGTAATTTTCCTCTTACACCTTTCACTTTTTGTTTGTGTTTACTTTTTTTACCTTTCCCTGCGCGTCGTTTTGGTTTTTTGCGCTTAGAGTTGGAGTCGCGTCCACTTCTTCTTGTTAGTGAACCATCTTTATCCGTATTATTTATTACTTGATTCTCTATTGTTTTAAAGAATTGGTTGTACAGCCAATCACCAAGATCATCAGTATTTTTCGCAATGTCGTTGACATGTGCATCTAATACGTTTTGTGTGGTATAAGTAGGCATAGTCTCTATTTCGGTTTCATCTGGTAAGTAATTTGTTTCCTGCACTCGAGTTGGCGGTGGCATGCGGCGTCTGTAGTTCAGTGTTAATTTGGTACTGTAATATACAAACACTTTAATTGGTACGACAGGGTAGAGAGTAAGTAACGAAAGGGAGTGAGCAAGATCTTCCTTATGTGTACATTGTTAATGGTGGGAACAAATGCATTAAAACAAGCGTATTACTTAGGTTCACATATTTTGGCTTCGGTATCAAAATAGTATCCTGGATGGCAGTGGCAACCGATCACACACCCAGGGATTCCATCAATACAGTACTCAAACCTGCCGTGCGCTCCGCATTCTGTGAAGTAATTTCATTATCATTAGCCTGTTCCGGTTCGGGTGTTTTTGTATTGAATTGTATGTATTATGCATTGAGTTAGATCTTCAGGTCTTTATTCTATGCGTTATTTTATGCGAATAATATAATCCCTCTTTCGTTATCAATGCTAATTTTGATGGATAAGAATGCCGAGGGAGATTAAGACTCATTCATCTCGACCAAATAGGTCAGGTAGTGGCTGATGGAGGCAGTGAAGTCTCCGTATAATATAAACACAGAAGAAGCATGCTAGGCCTTTAAGCATGAAAACACTTGGCACTCGGCGCTCTTTTCCTACCCTGCAATTAACCTGGCTTAATGATATAATAATAGGAATATTTGCTTGAATTATGTGGTTTTATGATCTCAATCAGAAAAAATATGTTCGTAAAATCACTTACCGTATACACCGTCAGCTGCCGCGTGGTAACATGGTAACGTCCACCATAGAATCAAAATCCACGATAGCATTGAAAACGAATTGTTTAGTCAAAACTTAAATATATAGCATTGTGGAAGCCGGGAAAATTTTTTTTCTGTACAGCAAATCTTCTCGGGTATATATAAATTCTGGGTACAAATGTGTGAATGAAAAATGTGACACAGTCGTACCTCTGAGACTATAGTTTGTGAATGTTTTAGTGTTTCTGGAAACAATCACCACGGTAGCGCGCCAAACAATGGTTCGACTTTTCTACCTTATTACCTTGTGGCATACATACAATCATATCTTTGTAAAACGACTAAATAGGACATCATTAGCAATACTCTTTATCGTTCCACTGTTTAAATTAATTCTATTCGTATAGTGAGAAGATATTAACAAAACCAAGAGGACTAAACTAGTCATTATAATGATTTTGGTATACAAAAAGTAGATATATAACTTATTAAAAGTTTACAGGGAAATGTAAAACAAAATTTTATACTTTTAAAGTATATATATTTATTTTTCTCGCATCGCTCATATCATAAACAGTGGAGACAGCTTATACGAGGTCTAATGTAGCAAGCAATATCTGCATCAGACAACAGCCAAAGGTTATAAAAGTTAAAGGTTAAGAACCAGTGTTAAAAAATTACGAACACATATCAATTAAAATGAAAAACAATGAATCTAAGATATGATGTTTATTGTACTTCAATGGATGAACATAATTAAAACGATTTAAATATTACAAAATTATTTTTATTAACACAATTTACGTTTTCGTTTGTTACACCTCGTCTCCTATATCAGGAATACCTTTCAATCCCCTGAAAAATATAATATAGGTACGTAAATGCAAAATAAACCGGAATGCCAGGTCGTTTGCCATGTAAGCCGAGGGAATCAAGTGAAACGTGGGAGTGTACTCACTCCTCTGCCCTCTCGTTCGGTTATTACAGGCGTGATATTACTTCTACTTGTTTTTTTTTTCATAGGGAACCAAGTTTTAAACATATTTATTCTTGACATTATCAGACAAATCATAAAATATATATATATATTTAATTTAAGACAATAAAATATGTAGATACACACAAAATAATATTTATCTATCAGCCGTCTGATTACTGTGGAATCAGACTGCTAAAGTGTTATGACATAGGCTGGCTCTCTTTCGATTCATACTTTAGAAACCTTTTGAATTAAATTGCCGTGTGTGGAGATAACATAACATGACGCTTGTATTTTCCCAAAGGGATAGGCAGAAGAGACGTCCCAAAGACAACCTTATTTATATTTAATATCTGCTGATGTAGTGTGTGTGGCGATGTCTGAAGATATGTAGCCTATTTGTGTTTAGTAATTACCTTGAGCAGTCCTCGGGCAGGACACACTTGTGCGTGCGGTCGTCCCTGACGTAGGGCAGGATGCAAACGCAGCCCGGCTCGCAGAAGGGGTAGCAGGGTTGCAGGCGCTCGCGGGGGTTGTCGCAAGAGATCGCCGCGCAGCCCGCGAAACATGACTCGTACCTGGGTGAAGTGGAAATTGGTTAATACAAAATAATGCTGGTTCATAACCTATAAATAGGCACTTTCTAGGCAAGCGTGCTCTTTACTACACTTTAAAGTTTCTTTTTAATTCTAAGAATATGAAATAAAATCGAAATGTGTATATATATAATCAACATGAGACCTATTACCCGCCCGCCTACAAATATGTTATGAAAAAATATTTTTGTAATTAACATTACTGTTACGTCCTAGTAACCTGTAAAATATATAACCATATTTTTATTCCAAGTACAAAAATCCTTTGGATATATTTCAAAAATAATGCTGAAGTCTTGTGACGTAATAACTACAGATAAAGATATACGAAAAACGTAACTATGAGCATCAATATATCTATCCAAATATACATAAAAATCTCTATTATTATAATAATAATCTCTAATATTTGAAGAGTAAAATCTGTGAAACAACAGTGAGATCGTGGTAAAGCAACAATTCCAGTTCTGTCGTTAAATTTAATTCCCAGTCGCGAACGTCTAAAAGAGCCCTCTGGAATGTTCCTTCGCTTGGCACATAATGTAATGGCGCGGTCCACCGCTGGCAATTCAACTTCACGTGTCAAGAGCTCAAGCCAGACAGTGATATACTCGGACAGTGTGCAAGTTTCCTAACTGATACTTGTTTAACATAAACTTAGTTTCTAAAGATTAATTTTTGTAAAAACTATGGCTCATTTCCATTTGCCTTTATATTTAGAAAAACACAAATGTTGATGTACCTATATTTAGAAAAATACATGGTGTAATTCATCGTTTATCGCTTGTTGTACGTGTAAATACATGTAAAACTACACATATTGTATAATAAATCTATATTGATATCGATAAATAGTTACTAATCATTAATTCGTTTTGTTCTATTCCTTCCCAACGGTCTAGTTGCAGATGAAAAAGATTAAAGGCCATAGTCTGCCACGCCGACCAAGTACGGATTAGCGGATACATGTGAAAGTTTTGTTTAAAAAATGTGAAAATTTTGTGTCTTAACAGCCGCTTCAATTATTAATCGTATTTCTTACTAAGAAATAAATGTACTAAGCATGAGTCAAACAAAACCTTTCGTGTTGCCTTTGGCAGTTCACCAGCATCGATGTTTTCTTCTGGGCTTCTTTATTACTGTGAACGTAATATTTAAAAGTATATTATTCATAAACAAAAATGTACAAAAAACTGTTTTCTTGGCATGTACAAAAAACTATATTTTTGGCAAATACTTACAAGTCGAGAGGTGCATGTTCTTGTTCAGAGCTTCTAAGATTTGATAGATGTTTCATTTTGTTCTGATCATCAAATCGTCTATTGTCTTTGTATATTAAACCTAAATCATTCTGACCGTGTCTTTCTTTTTCTGCAAGATCCCTGGGATCAATATTATCTGCATATCTAGGGTTATAATTTTCCTGTCTTCGTCTGTCGTCCCAATCATGATCTGTTTCATATGGTTTTTGCAATGCTTTCCTTCTCAAATTTCTTCTATCGTCAAATGAATGTTTTTTATTATTAATTATTTCGTCATAATCATAATTGTACTTGCGGTTTCCGAACGCCATTACATCGTCTGAAAATTTTCCAAAGAATGTCAATATCAAGTTTGTTATTTAGTATCGAAGGTGGAAATTGTTGAATTTACAAATTTACATAGTAACAACGCCAGCAATAACAATTTCCGCATTCTCCTCAGTTGTTAGTCACTTCATACTTGGCACAGAATGTGAAGTTGATTATGCTTAACACTACCGTTTACAGCCACCTCGCGCTGTTAATCGTAACTGTAAAAAGAGTTGTTTTTAAAAAAGTACTTGTCCCGAGGTGATAACATTTCGTCGTTAATGATAGAAGCGTTAATTAAAATTTTCGTATTTTCCACCTGGCTATATGAAATATTTAATATTTCTACATGATTACATTATATACCGCATTAACAAAAGTATGTTTTTTTTGGGATATTCCGACTAGTTGCGTACCTATCCGACGATTTTCATGACCTCCCATCGTGACCGTAGCAAGATCGCGGTGGAGACTACAAAATTAATTTGAGCTTCGAAAATTGAAAAATAAGTCTTAGATGTATGTCATTTAACTATATTTATTATCTGCCAACCAGCATTTAGCTAACTTGGCAGAATGTGCCCTTTAATCGTGTCATTCTAAAAGTACACCCGTGTCCAACAGTGGAACGATAAAAAAGTTGATGATGATGATGATTATATAAATGAAACAGACTATAAACACGTTGTATCATGAAACTGCGAGTCATTACGTAGTTAATTATTATGTTCTCTGTTTTATCTAACATTGTATATAATTGATATTAATCGTTTTAAGACCTAATAATAATCCCATTGTATGTAATTTTAATCATGCTGCAATATCAATTAACATAATAACACCTCATATTAACTTCAAACTACGATTCTCTGTAACGCTCCACGGTCATAAATAAAAGTCAAGACAATACAAGAAGGTCAAGTACGTAAACACACTCATATACGAGTACCTATGTACGTCAGAGGGAAAGCAAAATGACTACTTACGTGTACGAACGTTCAAACGATCAATTTGTCACAACAGTCGTCTGATGTTATTTTCGTTTAATGAAAAACATGTATGACTCTAGTCATTTATTGGTATATCTTTTTGTTATAAATACGGAAAATTATAAACATCGTAATTATGTGTTAACCCAATAAATTACACAATATCACCTCGCCTGTATTTCTACGAAGAGGTAGGTAGCGTAGTATTGCCACTTTTATAACTTATTTTGTACGTTCATTGTAATAAGAAGATACTTTATTACTCATTTTTCAAACGTGGTACCGAACATAAACATATAATACTAATATCTAACTACTGCATTC
Organism: Parelbella ahira ahira; assembly: GCA_018244795.1. Lineage (NCBI taxonomy): Eukaryota > Metazoa > Arthropoda > Insecta > Lepidoptera > Hesperiidae > Parelbella > Parelbella ahira. The sequence goes on from DWME01000821.1 coordinate 27,338, forward strand.
TATCCAGTACAACAATCTATTCTACTTTGGGTATAGAGTGGTCATTATTTTCAAGAATTGTCTTAAACGTTTTATTTCTAAGTATATCTGCCGTTGAATCACACCAGAATAAAATAACCGCTGTCTTTTGGGGGAAAAAGTGGCTACAGTAGTACTTCAGCAAATTAAATCAGCAAATTAAATATTAAACATGTAAGCACACATTTTGTAATGTGGTCATTACAATTGTCGCTTATGTACCTCCTAGCTTCAAGCATCGTCTTCTAGGCAGATTTGTAATACCAAATCTGATTTCGCAGTGAAAACTGGAAATTATACAATGTTTCCGTTATAAGGACATGAATACTTGTGAAACTAAAAAAAAGTCGAAATAGGAAGATCATTTAAGGTTCGAAATATATTCAGATCAGAGAAAAACAATTTCCTTTCAAACACCCCAAGTCTTTTCAAATACTGGTGAAAAAACTAAGCTCATGCTTTAATAAGTCAAATAATAAATAATAAAATTTAGTCAAACAAAACTTGTTCTTATTATGGGATGCAATCTATTACGGATTTTTTCCCAGAAATACATACATTGAACTTCATTTCTTGACCAAATAGATCAGTTGGTGGAGGAGTTGGATTCCCCGAACCGGGACGGTTGGACCAGCAAGGGATTAATCATTATAGAAGGAATGTCTCAACTCTTTACGAACACAGATATTTGGCATGCCGTGCTTTCGACTAACCTAACAATATTAAATAATAATAAAATTGAATTCTATTTATTGTATTCATATTTGTTTCGTGGATATCCTGATAGCGTCATTCTGGATCATTTTTCTCGGCAGCAAGGGTTTGATAGGTGGTGGAGCGATCACAATGTTGAAATAGTTGCCCATTCTTCCAACTCCTTGGTCTCGTCTGGTATCTTCAAAACGACCGCTCGCAGGATGATCATTTTCGTTGAACTCGGCAATATCTTCATGTTTGTATCTTCGTGTTATTGCGTTCGAGTATTTGGGCATATAGAGTTTTGCAACGCTTTTATTCGGCACCGGTATTCCCATTTGTGTTCTGAAATAGAATAACCAATTGGTAAAAAAAACTAAAACCGTCCGAGCGCGTGGGGAATTTGAAACAGTTCGTTGGTATGTTAGAATATTTGTATTTTTCGCTTTTGTTAGTTTTAGATTGCTTTCAAATTTTGTATATATTATTGACATAAAAAATTTAGAACACTGTCAGTAATTTGAAACATGTATCAGAATTATAACTCCGATTATTTCTTCTTCTAAATGTTAAAAGACTTTTTCATTCGTTATGTCTGTGCAATAATATAATATCTACGATCAACTTTCATGTTGCCATTGTATGTTTGATATCAAGTGATTTGAATCCATTATTAATTATAGTTCAATGTTAGACACAGTTAAAACAAACAGATGAAATAAAAACGTGTGTTACGTTTAAAATACTTATTATATTTTTATTGTGCCCACAGGTTAAGAGGTTTCGACAAATTGTCCTCGTGCACTGAAGTACTGTTATTATTAGAGTTTAGCTACACATGTTTATGAGCTGTAACAATCATTAATGATAATTGTGCTAGCATTAACTCTAATTGCTTATCACCATATTTTACCTATGGACACATCACGGACTGAACCACTGTCAGCCTTTGTGTTTCCGGACAGATGTAATCTAACATGTTTAAAGTACTTTAAAGCAAAGGTAAATGGTATTTTCTAAGTATACATGCTACGTCTTGGCATGCACCTGTGTTTTCCACTAGACGCGATGGCGGCCAAACACCTATCATATAAAATAAGCTAGTAAACAATACGCACGGGGAACAATCTTGGGGCAACACACACTGATGGGTGCGGTCATCGCGCACAAAAGGCTCCTCGCATACGCAGCCCGGCTCGCAGTATGGATAGCAGGGCCGAAGGTGGTTCCGTGGGTTGTCGCAGGACACCTCAGCGCACCCTCCAAACACCTATCATATAAAATAAGCTAGTAAACAATACGCACGGGGAACAATCTTGGGGCAACACACACTGATGGG
>DWME01000822.1:0-29359 GCA_018244795.1 Parelbella ahira ahira
GTTTATTTATTATTTATTTAACATTTATTTATTGTCAATTAAAACCATTACAAAAAACCACTCACTTTAACTATTATAACTGAAACACAAAATACTGCAAACGTGCTGACAACAGCTATCCGTCTCCACTAATTGGCATTGAAGTATCGACGTACATTTTGCGGCTTTGTTGTGGAACTCGCCAATGTTCAGTATCGATATATAAAAAGGACCTAAAAAGCTATCCAATATATACTTACGTTTACAAATATAAGAGTCCTCAGACTCGGGACAGAGACCGAGACTTCAATAGAAACCGGACATTAGAGACCAATAATCAATGTCCGGTTTCCTGTCAAAGTCGCCGGTGACTCATCTGGCGTGTAATTTGATCAAAGCCAATCATTGGCGTTACAAAATACAGCATCAGCGTCTGAAGGAACATGTTTACCAAAATCGATCAATCTCATTTTTATTAGTATGCTTATAAAGTATTACATATATTTTTTCTATCACACAGAAAAATAATACATAAAAATACAGTAGAGTACAAACTCGTATATTTGATATACGCTATCCCCTCAGTCGTGATAATCGTTTGTTTACAATGTTCAATGTTTATTTCTCTCTCTAGTCGAGTGTGAAGGGCAGCGGTTAATATAATACTAGGACACTAAAAGTGTATCGTAGTATACCTTTTTAACATATAAAGCGTGTGTGCTACTATCTCTATGCTTACAGGATCCTTAATGTTGGTTGGCAGGCTGGTAAACAACTTTGCTGATATTTAGTTGCTACCATTCATGTTTATTTCGTTTGAAGTCGCATAAGTTTGTACTGATAATAAATAGTCTAGTCCACTTTGTAAAGACTGCGACGTTTTTACTTCAGCGTCTAGCAACATTTGTTCTACAAAATGCTCTACAAGTATGTTTAAGTACGCATTTCACGATCTTCAAACCGCGAAAGGGAAAATGAACCCTTGCTTAGCGGTAGATATATGTAGTTGAAATCGTATCTAATATTTCCAATGTATCCTAAATAAAGGTACCTACATATCTACCACATTAATGACGTTAAAACTAGCTGATTTTCGTGACTTCGTCTACGTTGTTTATAATATCAACAACTAGAAAACCTACCTTCGTAATTCTGAAAAATCGTTAAATTTCATTAAAATTTTAATAAGGTTACATTAAATGAAGATAACGTAATATTTTTTTAAGACACGGTGCAAGTATTTAAGAAGTAAAACTAAGAATACAACTAATATGCCTGTTTATCCTTATGAACCTTCAGTTCTATGAAATACATAAATGTAGGTAAATATGAATAATTTATTAACCCCAATAATAATTGTTATAATAATGTTGAAGCCAATAATAATAATTATTTATTGATATTGTGAGGCCAATAATATTAAAACATAGAAAGAAAATAAAATATATCTGATTATTATGTGGTTCGCGTGTTTTTGTTCCCGGATCGAGAGGTGCGGGTGGAATCGCTAACGACTGGACGCGCGCCGCCTAAATGTTCTGCAAAATGTTTCTTGACTTAAACATGTTTAAGTATAACTTTATATAGAGAGTTTACTTACAGCAGACATGTTTACATTGTAGGGCAAAATAACTTAACCGTGGACATGTTTACCATACAAAGGCCAATATAGAACCAATTTAAAACAGATTAAGAGAAAGCATTGTGTAGCTTATGTGTTTTTTATTACCTTTGAAATCGTGCCTCCTCATAAGCTTACCAAAACCGTTTATTGCTAACCGCTTTTACTACCTTTCAATGTGTTTATACGTATAACGACGTGTAACGTAACTGATAAGTCGTGGAAACGTACACTCCTCTGCCAACCTCTTCGGGGAAATACAGGCGTGATGTGATGTTATTAGATTATTTTACCAGCGATATCAAACTAAAGACCAGCGTCAAATGTTCTTCGCCTTTTAAATTAATAAGTAATGAAAGCTTTCAAACGACATTTTTTTCAGTTTTTTGTTCAGGAGAATATCCCAATGTTCGTTAATAAAGTTTTCTTAACTCATTGAGAATATTATAATCTGAGGAGCGTTTAAGAGTATAAAAAGGGATTAATATCTATGCAGATTAAATTATAAATTTCTTCGCTAACTAATTGGATACGGAATTTTGTGGTTGCTTTAAATACCTATATTTCTCAGATTGCAGACGGTGTAATATTATTATACTGATATAATAACGCCAGGTACCTTACAAAGTAGGCAGACAGCATCTCTTAATATTTAAATACATTATTAAATACATTATCTCAGATTTGCTTAACATTATCATATTAAAAGTATTATTAACTAAGTCTCCTAAAATATAAAAATCATAATAATGTCAGAATGCTGAGTCATATTATTAAATTGAGCTTGTAAGAAGTGTACGCCGTAAAGTATGCGGGTAACGAGACTGAAACCAACATTAAAATAACATTTATCATTTCGAAATATTTATATTTTTGTTCTTGACTTATAGTATTTTAATATTTGTTATGACATAACATTTAATAATAAATTCAGAGTTTTTCCACTGCGAATGCTTGGATATGTGCACGATGCGGACAAAATAAAATCAAGTTTAAAATAACGTAAAAAACGCAAAATTACGCCTGTAATCTTCGAAGGGGTAGGCAGAGGCGTCTAGTACACTCCTACGTTTCACCAGTTACGTTTACGTCCCATGGAATAGGTGGTGCGCCTATTGCCAATTATAAAATAGTGTTTGAATATGCAATATTGGATGAGTCAAATTCAATAAATACTCTCGTAAATGTTATCAGATTCAGTGTCATAAGGATTCGTTTTCAGCTAGATCGTTCCAAACTATTTGTAACCTATTTGGGTCAGGTTTTGTAAACGATGTGTGATCGATGGTTCCCAAACTATGACATTTATTTGCTTTATGCCCAGTTGTCAAAATTGGTTACATCTGTCATTTGGCGTCTCTTCTTAGAGCTTTACCTTAGATTATTTTATGGCTTCAAAATTAATTATCAGTGTAATATTACTTTTAAGTATTTCGGCGAGTCATTGCGATAATAAATCATTCCCTTGGGACGGTGACAAATTTAAAGTTGCCGATGGTTAGTATCTACTTATTATTACATTTCTTAGTAAAACTTTTCTATTACAGTCCTTTGAGGTTTGGCTAGATCGACGATTGTTTTATTTACGTTCGTTTCGTTTGTTCAGTAGTTTATGTTATGTTATTTTTCAGTACCGACTGGGAACTAACGTGCACTGGGGCTACTACACTCACGTACTGAATAAGAAATAAGCATCCGGGTCAACGTAGGTTTTTCTGTGGTTCAATTTGAATGATGTGGCTACATGTTCTACCTTATAAACCCTTCAAATAAAAATACCGCTTTGTCGCACAAATAGATGCCTTGATTGTAGCAACTATCCTTATGTTAGACAATATTGTATCACCTTGCCGGTGTGATGTCTTTAATATATTATATTATTTTACTAGGTCCGTTATGGGGTAGGTACAGCGCGCAGAGTGGCAAATACCTTTACCCTTACTGACCTGCTCTGTTTCTTATAGAAGAATGAAAGTGAGATGTATATCGAATGTATGTAGAGTAACAAGAATATAGATTCATCACACTCTACATACACCCATGAGACGTTGATGTTGACTGGAGTTGAAGTCACTATCAGCAACTTTAACTTTTACTGGGCATTCGCATCAACGTTCGCGTTATATTACTCAGATATACCTAAAAATGAAAATATTTGTGTTTTCAGCTCTTCCACGGTCAAAATGTGATGTAGCGTTCTGCAGCACGCCGTGCGAGGGAGCGGCCGCGCCGCCACGCTGCCCCGCCAACGTGCCAGTCTGCTCGTCGGGCTGTGCGTGCGTGCCGTACTGCGACACCGCCAGCATCGTGTGTTTCGTGACCTCGCACTGCACCAAGCGCCGCTTCTTGACACGCATCCGGACCCATTAGCAACCTACCATATCAATAAAATTACTTGTTCTAGCGTTTATCTGGCGTGTATATCGTTGTTGTACTGTTAACTGTATTCCTCTGTAATTAGACCTGATGCGATGATACATAATGATTATGGAAACAAGGTTCTGTTAGTACAGTTAGTGACAGGAGCTGTTCCAGCGAGTGTCATTGAAGATACGAATGAATGTCACACAAATATATGTAATACGAAGGGAAATTATTATAAAATGTTGTCGACTTGACCCTCGCCACTCTACCTTCATCAAACCATGACTAAATGTTCAAATGACAGGTTCGCACTCCGTTCTGGATATACATAAATATACAACAACATATATTTATATTACCCGTTACACATAAAGACAATGTGTGTATATTCACACGTTCGTTTGTGTGTATACATACATACATGTTGTATACATACATGTGTGTTCTGAAGTCGAACCTGTTTTCAAGTGATTGTAAGTAGGTCACCGGTTTAGGTTTTCGGGCTAATTCGCAGACACTGATTTAATCTTGCCGTTGTAGAAACTGGATGTTAATTATCTCTTATGTATATTTATTACATATAATCTTATTTATTTATTGTTTGTATATCTAGTAATTAAAATAAGGAAATATATTCTGTCAGTAACAATAAGTCTTATTAAATTCTCTAAGTAACAATAAGTCTTATAGATAACAGTTAGGCTTATCCTTTATAAGCGATTTCTCCCACAAAACTCATATATGTAGTTGTTCTAGCAATTTGCTAAGACATCAGGTCAACTAACGTTCGTACTGGTTATTTTCGTGCCTTGTTGATTAATTGCTTTTACCAAAAACAATAATTTATAATTATATAAAATAAATAAATATTTTAAGGAACAGACAATGTAATGTGTGCTCATTTATCCCTTAATTAATGTCTGTCTAAGGTCGACATATACAGTAATCCTGTTTGATTATATAGTAGCAACTCGTAAGCTCGTAGCTCTGATTGCGGACTGTGGACTATAGGTGTACTAATACTATCAGTTTGATCCTGTATTCGTGATAGTTGTGGACAGAATTGATAAAATGTTCCTTGATTTAGAAAGCTTATTTGTTTATTTACTCATTCTATGCACGTTTTACCTTTACACATAACAGAGAGCTCTTTCAGCTGGCTTTGGAATGAAAAGATTAAAAAAAAGAATGGAGATATTTAGCACTCATATTTATGTATATATAATATATATATATATGTGTGCATACATAAATATATTAATATCCTTGACAATTTTTTACTGTATTATATAAATACTGCGATGTAAAATCGATATAAAATTAAAATGGAATTTATACACGTAACGTACTGTTGCATGCTTAGGTTTTTTTTTCGAAAGAAAAAAAAACTGTCTGCTGAATATTAAACGCGGGGATATATCATAATTGAACCGAAAAGGGGTATTAACAAGACTTGCGCGATTTGCAAGGGGCAGTTATGGTTGTACGAAAAAGACGCAAATGAATAAACAGAATCTTTATACACAGAATATGGCTGGCATAGAGATATCAATAATATGTCTTTATATATATTGTTGACGGAAACGACGACAAAGGGAGAAGATAGATTTTTAAGGAGGAGTAGGCACTTCAAATTTTTACGAATTGAAAAACATTATGGACAGCAAACAAAATAACTGGTGAAACGTAGGCTACTGGTAAGTCGTGGGAGTGTTCTACATTCCTTTGCCTATACCTTCGGGGGTTTTAGGCGTGATGTTACGTTTATTACAAACAACCCGTGTCCAACAATGGAACGTTAAAAAGGCTGATGATGATCAACCTTATGTAAGTCAAAAATTTATACACGAATTTTTTATGCTTTCCAATTATTCAGTATTTTCTGTACGAAATCCAAGAATGCATCAAAAGAATCTAAAATCGATGGAATAAGTGTTTGAAGGAGAGCAGTTTTACATAAACAGAGAAAAAACTCAGCTGGCATTTAAATGATTGGAAGGTAATATGAATTTTGTGACTCATATCCGTCATATGAGCCTGCCATCTCAGACTTCAATCTAAAATAATTTCGGGATTCGCGAAGGTATCTGAATATGAAATTGGATTGCTGTCAAAATTTTAGCGTTTGAGAAAATACCACACAATGATTTTGTCCAAATGTTCATTCGCTGATACGGCAAAGGTCTTCAGTCATGTCTTATTGCGTGATCAGCAGCGCAACTGGGAAACCGATAATGAAGCTGCAAATCATCTGCGTAGATAGGGGGCGGATGAAATTGCTTTGGTATAAGAATCAGCCTTCTCATCTCTATCTTATGAGATGAGAAGGCTTATCTATGTTCACTGGTAGAAAATTGGTAAATTAACACATCATCATCATCAGCCCATCTCAGACACTGTTGGACATAGGCCTCCCCCAATGAGCGCCATCGCGCCCAAATTAACACGGTGGTATTCAATATTGCAAAATTAAGCATTTTTCTCAGGATATTATTGTATTGATGATCTAAGACGTTCTTGCGGTATATGTTGTTTGAAGTCGACAGCGACTATACACATACGAGTAAATTGATAGCATATTTGTGGCCTATGTGTTATCGGCTTTCAGTTATTTGAGTCTTCAATAGCTAATGAATGTATTGAAGTCGTTTTTTAAGTGCACTGGCAATACTTTATTGATGATTGTTCTCTATGTGCGTTGTCCTATCTTTAAATATTGTGTGTTGAAAAAACGTTTCATATCTTCCCCATAGCATCTGTGGTGGTAATTTAATGGTAACGACGGACTCAAAGGGACATTAACTTTTACGGGAAAGCTGCGGCTTATTTATCAGGGAATGGTCGCGTTTCAATTTTGGTAATAAATTTAATATACAATGACTTTGTTACTGAGAAAAACCGTAAAGTCCGAATACTTGAATCGTAAATGCAATATAAACCAATAATATGCCACGTCTGGAGATGATTTTTGCTTGAAATTGAAAATGTTTTGAGAGTACTTTTCAGTTTCAAATCGATGTTTTCATTACCGTACCGTTCTGGCGTGCAAAGGACCCCGATTTGGTTTCCCAGTCGCACAAATATGTGATTAATGTATGAAGGAAATTTTTTGGTCTAGTTATTTAATGTAGGTACTTGGTTCTGTAGTATATTTGAATACGGGCCTTTTTCGTTGTCCATCATATTTAAAAAGCACTATTTTAGTCCAGGACAAATGACTGCTGCCATCTACAGACAAGTGACTTCGAGGGTAGTCTTAGGCACGTAAATCCCCATAAGTACTAAGGCGGTCGCTGCTATTTTCCACGTGGTTCTGTAATATATTTCAGACCGAAACAGAAATTGTTACATTAACAATTGTTTCACAATAAAAGTAGGAACACTGGTATTTCCCCAGGCGACTCATATGTTCTACCACCTATCAAGTTTTAATGTCTTAACTATGTTTAATACTACTCGCAAAATGATGAACACTGCGAGCTAGGTATCGAGCAACTTGTCTTATTTAATACTAGACTGTAAAATGACTAACAATTTATTAGCCTTCAGTTCAACGTGACCGTAACTGGAGCCTGTGTTATAAATATTCACGTGATAATTAGGTCTCAAGAAATTTGTTCTACTGTAAATAATAATACCGTAAAGGTACCTGGATTAGCTGAACTGTGATGATCATAGCTATTTTAGGATGTTTATATCATAAATATGGTACAGTATCATTATTTAAGGATTCTACGAAACTAGATAGACAATTTACTGTAACAAGTAATCAATATCATGTCTTTATTCCCCTAAACGGGTATGCAGAGTAATGTGGTACCATCCCATGATTCACCAGTATAATTATAGCGTCTCACCGTGGAAGGGGGGTGAGCCTATTTCCATACACCGGGCATTAATTTAGCCTACATAACTGAGAAGTTTAAGTTAAAAAACCTAATATTATTATGATTATTAATACATCTAGGTTTTATATTAACTTTGGAAAAAGATTAAACATTATAATCTGCGTTGGAACCCCGAAATGAGCATGCATGTATGTAGCATACATGCATATGACTTGGACCACACAATTAAGCCTTTCAAATTCTCAGTTTTATGTTACAACGTTACTAAAAAGATACTGAGGTGTTTTTATGATATGATTAATTAAAAGCAAGCCTCCTTTTCCGTTTCATTGAACTAAATTCAAAAATAACATCTATCACATTGTCATAGAACATAGAATCTCTTGTACACGATTTGATTTGTTGTAAATAGGTCATGTTTGTCCATTACTGGCACCTTATTAAGCAATTTGGTAGGTATAACATATCCGGTTACACATTCCCTCGTGTTTTTTTCCGTAGCAGTAGTTTATGGGCTCCGTTTGCCGTATTGATGTGCTGGTCGCACTAATTGAATTGGCCAGTATTGAGTTGGCGGATATCTCATTCGTATCTATTGGTAGTGTTATATGATTATAATAATAATATTAATTCTTTATTTCGGACAAGCTCCATATATTGTTAGTAAATATTTATTACCTGTTAGTAAAATAAAAAAAAAATATAACATGAAACAAATTAATTATTTAACATTAAATATGGCAGCTCTGAAACGCATGTGGCATGCATTCCAGTGCCTAACCATTGGGCAATTCATGTTGTCTAATATGGTATGTATACACAATATCGTATATTTGGAGGAATTGATACGATTTTTAAACTTTGGTTATGAAAAAAAAATTTAAAATTGTTCATATGTAAAATTAAACTTATGCTTACCCTCAATTATTTAAAGCCTCACAAACAAGAAATTATTTGAGAAAACAATTTCATAACAGACGTTGAGGTCGACGCGACGGTGTTATGATGTGAGCGCTAAGCAAAAAGGCTTAAACCGCAGCATTGTACGGGTCGGCAGGTTCTGGAAGGTAAACCCACCCGGTTTTACATATTATTTCTATCAACACATAATATCTAGTTAACTGTAGCATTTACGGTGTGACGGATTTAAATTGAACAATATATTTATATTATCAATATTAGACAATATTAGAATTAGACAAAAGAAAACTTCTCACGATTAGTAACAGATGGTTAAGCTTTTTACCTCTAGGGTCTAATATGGAATGTTTTAACAGCTTTATAGTTACTCTAGAAATAAAAGGTAAATTTTATTGGCGAGACCTCGGGGAAGAAGTAGGAGAAATCCTATTTTATGTTTACTTTTCATTAGCAGTGGCCGTTGCAACTGAATCCAAAACAAAGTAGGTACCTGCAAGTAAATGTTACAATATATTCATATAGATTGTTGTTTTATATATTCATCAGTTATTATAACACCGACTGACAAAGTATTCGTAGAAACGCAGACGGATCTTGGATACAACGGCACCGACTAAATTAAAACCGTGTCTTGCTTTCAATATAAGATATAAAAATGGAACTTCAATTTTTAAATAAAATAAGAACAATTCTTACGCAAGCTATACAACTAGCTTATAGAAAAACAGGAAAGCATTATGTTCGGAGATGAAAGCATTATGTTCGTAACTGCAGTAAACGCTCAGTGGGAGCCAATGGATAAATGTACGAGTATAGTAACGACCTTGAAACTGGGGTGGAACGTGCGAAATAGGGGAAAACCACGGAAACCGAAAATTTATTTATTTATTATCACACCAGCAGCGAAACACAATACTTTACAGTCGGTTTTTTGGAAGATTGATTACAAGCAAATGTTTACGCCAATTATAAACGTGAACAGCTTTCACCTATAAATAATAAGATTAATATATAATATATAAAAAATCTGAATAACAGTCTTGGAAATAGATTCATTTTTGTTTTTATACCATTATTTTTTCTTTCTACACTAAATAACATTCTGAATAGTTATTTATCATTCGCACGAGACTTTTCAACAATCCGTTACACTAAGTCAAGTCATTATTCTATTGTCTTAAGATAAAGGATCTTGTGTACAGAATTTCACATATCTACTTACAAAAGACTAGTCATTTGTTGTATGGGGCGACTTCTGCTTTTCCGTGATAATGATGATACTTTTTTCCTGTACCTAATTTAAGGATTTCCTTGCCGCGAGTGACTTTGATAGAAATGTTTTATGCCTTGTTCTTATAGTACACTTTTTTGCCTATTCCTACGGCAAAATATAGGCGTGATTTTACGTACCTAACTTAGCACGCAATTTAGTAAATAGACGTGTGATAGATTAGACCTTAGTCGCTTGTATGACGTAGTGTCATGTACAAAAAGTCTGTGCAATTTGAACACAAGCGGATTAAAACTTATACAGTATTAAAATTATAAGACGTAGACGTATTATAAGACCATTGAACCCAGCGGTGGGTTATAAAATGGATGGATATACATGGATTCTTCTTTCTTCCAAAATTTTGGTATTGTTCCCAACTGTAGGGAAATTGAACAGTTTATGTATGGTAAAACTAAACGATAGTGGGCTCAAAAGATAAAAAAGTAATCCTTAAAAGATATCCATTCAATGTGGATTTCAACCAGTCTTAGTTTGGGTATATATGGACTTCAAAGCTCCTAAGCCTTGCAAATACATATACATTACCCTTCAGGGCCAAGTTACGTTAACTTCGAATTTGAATATTGTCCTTGAAGTAGTTATTATTCTATCCAAAAGTAACTGTGGATTTCTTTGGATATACATTTTGAGTATATAAACATTTTGTTGAGCAATCGTATTAGTTGTAACAACTTCGGTAGTTATCACAAAACTTTTTGGAATAAATATTGAAGTTTGAATGTGCGAATATTAATCAAATTGATACGGAATCGATTTCAGCTATTCTATCCAGGAACGGGTACTACTGGATTTTTCTAATTTAGGATTTCTAGTAGTGACTGGGAGTCTGGATCAGTGCCCGGTGTATGGCAATAGGCTCACTACCAATGGGACACGTAACTGCTAAAATGTGGGGGTGTAATACACCCCTCTGTCTACCCCTTCGGGGATTACAGGCGTGATGTTACGTTAGTTAATATATATTAAGTAGCTACCTCAAATATTTTTATACACTCGTTATAACTTCGCCGAGTAACTTCGGCAAATTCTATACATTTTTCTGGAACTCCCAAATTTTGTTAAGTATGTATGTATGTACTCGTAATTTGCGATGTTCATACTGAAGTCTTGAAGCCGCTTCTCATAACTTTAGTTAATGTTTTGATGGAAAATTTAGCATTGCAAGGATTTCGACAGGATCAACGTTTTCTTTTCTAATATGTATATTTTTTGTAGAAATGTCTGGTAGTGGCTTGGAGTTTGGATCTGAGCCTGGTGTATAGAAATAGATTCATCACCTGTTCTGTTGTGGGATATAAACGTAACTAGTGGAATGTGGGAGTGTATTACACTCCTCTGTCTGCTTCTTTGGGGATTAAAACGTAATATAACGTTTTGTTCCTAATTATCCGGTTAATAACGACATGTAGGTATTCTTTTTAGGAATATTTCCAAAGAATAGTCTCATAAAATACCATTTAGCAAGCTACTTATTAGGCAAATTACGTGGATTAGATTGCTGTTGTTAAAACATCATACTAGATCACCGGACCAGATCTGCAGGTAGGGGATACTGAGGGCCAAATATCTGTATCCTTTGAAACGTGATCTGCTTTTTCAACATTTATCACGTTTCTGACATGCACGACTGTTTCGGACATTTTGACTCCAAATCTCCAAATTCAATTAATTTTTTAATTTAATATTAATTAAAGATTAATTTGAAATGTTTTGTATTTTAAAGCGAACTTTCATTAAACATAAATCTTGAGATGTTCGAAGTTTCCTCTTCGCATTTACCAAGTCTTTTCGGGCAGAAAATTGCCATTTCAAGTAGCTCTCTCTGCTGAGGCATTTCTTTTACTTTTTTTGACAAGCCGCATCTTGGTAATTACTATATCTCTGTTGTACGTACCTCTTCTGAGAAGGAAAGCGAGCTCTTATCTTTAATGAATGTTTAAAGGTAATGTTTTCTTACGTTACTCTTTGCCTACATTAAGTCTATATAATTTATTTATTCTCTCTCTCCTTACGGTGTATTAACGGTATTTTAATAACTCTCCAAAGTACCTAAATATAGAAAATTATTTATTACCTGCAAAGATTTTATAAATCTGACATATTATGTTAGTTTCATATGTAGCTTTTCAAGAATTTTGTTACGGATAATATGTTGAGAAATTACTTTTATAATACTTTGCATAAGATATACTGAAGCAAAGAAAATAAAAAATTTAATAATCTTGCTTTTCATATTTATTTAGGTTATCAAATGAAAATGTAAAATAAGAACAATTTGAGTTTATTAACCTTTTGTCAGATACATGTTTATATTTATGAAATTTTCAAAGCACGATCACGTACCGCAAATGGTACCTACATACATATATGCTAAGAAATGTGTTCAACAAACTACCTAATATCTCAGACGCGAGGCAGCTTAAACTTTCCTCGTACGAATAATTCGCAACCCAGCACGTTCGGTATGAAATGCAAAGTTAGATATATTATTATATTACGATGCAAAATAGTCTTGCGAAAATAAACATCTCCTCATTATGACCGAAATAGAGGCGCCGTGAGACTTTCTGCAAACATCTCGGCAGCCTTAATGAGAAAAGCCGTAGCGAACAATCAATTCGGCTTCAATATTGCCAGGTAACAGTCTTTTAGAACAATGATGTGAAAGACAATATTTTTTATATCAAAGTATTAAACAGATACACGTATTTTAAGCTGAGTGTTATTACTTTAAAATCATGAGAGGATAAAATCATCAGTAGAGTGTGGTACTGCCACATATCACCAGTTATATTAAACGTCCCTTGGACTAAGTGACGAGTCTATTGCCTGCTAAAATTAACATTTTACCATACAATTAGGTACTAAGATGATAAAATGTTTAGGGGTTATGAGTACAAAATTTCGTACATAATTGATTAGCAAAAGTAGTTTCTACTTAAATAAAACGAGCGCATCATAAACCAATCTTTCTCACTTTATTAATGGCAAACGTCCACAGGTCCAGAAAATAAGGTTTAATTCACTAGAAGAGTCAGATCACTTCAAGCACTATGGCTGCATCAGGTAGGCGGCTCGGGAGGCGGCTGAGGCTCCTTCTCTCTACTGAGAGGACTCCCTCCATCGGGACCGTCACAACTATTTCCGCTGTTGATAGCCACTGAAGTTAAGGGTACCTGTTAAGCAACATTTAGAATTAAAATTTATAAGTTTTACATGCATTATATGTTTTATGTACATTTTCTTGAAATTTATTGTGAAAGATGAACTGGTAATATATTCGATGTTCAAATAACAAAATTTGAGTCACGTTAGAAGTATCACTATTAATTTAACAATTATTAAATTCATTATTATTATAGTTAAATATTTTCCTATCTAGTGTCTGCATAAACCCATCTCATTAGATACACTCTATCTACTTTTTAATAAAGAATAAAATTAACAGACCATCGGCCCTCTCTCTCATTGTTGATTCTGAACTCTGTAAGCAGCTTAATAAATTCTGTTTATACAATATTAAGTCAATAAAGCGTTGTTAGATCCCGTGATTGGACGGTCCGCTCGATAAGTTCAATATCTTAATAAATTCTAGCTGATAATTTTGCTATATTATAATATTTTTATTATTGGCTTTGATTTTACTCAGGTATTAACGGTCGATAAATATATATATCTCGCTTAAGCCCCTTTATTAATTCCTTGAATCAACAAATCTTGATTGAACTGAGAGAATAATTATCTTAGCTATTTAATTTTTAATATCAAGCTTAGTGAATGACCCCATACCATGATAGAGTATGGATTTAAATACCTAGTATTCTTTAAAATTGAAACTATTGGTGATACGTCCTCTAGTTCGGTGGAGTGACGATATACCTACGCAAAGTGGCTGGCAGTGGTTGGATACGGAGAGCTGTAGATCGAGCTCAGTGGCGTGCTATTGAAGAGGCCTATATCCACCAATGTACGGGAGTAGACTAATGATGTTGGTGATATTTTGTTGATAGTGGTAGATAGTGTAAAAAACAGCTCAATCAAAGCACAGTGGATTACAGCTTAATATATTTTTACATTTTTAACGGCAACAAACATGTCACATCATTAAAAATCGTACGTGAGATGCATAAACGGGTAATTAAGCCCAGATAGAGAAGTTCTTTCCGTAAATTAAGCCTAAGACGTTGCTTACATGTCACACACGTACCATAAATTGCAGGACTTAAGGGATTTATGAAGGTTGTTGTCATAAGTCTTAATCTGAAACATTCATAGTACTTAACATATTATACTATTCATAACCTTAGTAATTATGAATTTCAAAACTGCTACACCACAAATGTAATCTCTATTGCGAAAAGGTTAATTGCTTAAGAAAATTCTAGTTTATTCAATTTTGTAAAGTGCTGTTGACCTTTAAAGGTTGCTGTTAGATATTAGTCTTTATCAAAAGCTCTTAAGCTATAGGTGCATAGTAAAAAAATTGTGACTTTGATTAATGTACGAAATGTTCATTTTACTTTTGTTTAAAAGCAAATGACTGAGGCTGAGAGTCATTTTTGAAATATTGAAAAGAGGGCATACCATAGAAACAGCAGTACAGATGTGCGCATCAGATCGTCGCGGCGGTGACAATGCAGCATCGAATCGCAGGTCCAGTTGCAGCATGAACAACACTGCTGCTAATGTAGTTACCGACACGGACAGCTGGGCAGCTGCCACTCCTATACAAGTTCTGCTGCTACACCTAGAAGAGTGCTATTATTTAGAGAAATAATATGAGACGTGCTCCATTTAAAGAACAGAGTAGGTATTGTCGCGAGACCTGACTCAGCAGAGGCAGACTGAGCTCTGTCTTTGACAAATATCAATCACTCTGATCATGATTTGGGACAATAGAATTTGAGAAGAATCTTGCCATATTTTTTGGATGATCAACCATATCCAAGTTCTGTTATAACCGATAGTAGATCCCATAACGTTTAGATCAAGCGAAAAACCGATTCGTCGAGGTCCAGAGTATTCGTGTCTCAAACAAATTTCGCACGTATGATGCGAGGCGTATGATAACGTTAAATTTTAAATATACGCGTACACGAGAGTTTTGTAGACGGGCTTAAATACTAAATCATAGCGTAATTCTAAGTGATTTATGATCTCCATAAATGGTCGCATTCGTTCAAAGGACAAAGGAAAACCAGCATAAATTGAAGCAGATGAGGTGGATAAAAGACAAAATCGAACTCAATACTTAATCGTTTGAAGAAAGTACAGACAGTTTCTCCATCAATAACGGAAGGAAAAGGACCACACAAAAAAGATTCGGGAAAAAAATTTGCCACTTCATCGATATCGTTACAAGAACTGATCAAAGTGAGATTGATTTATTTCGTGTGAAAGAAATATAATAATAACATAGTATTGAAAACGATGGAAACAATTTACACAAGGTTTTCGTTTAATATTTTTCCATTTCGATGCTTAAACACCTCAACAAGAAAAAGGCATCAAACAAAGGTGATAAAGCGAAAGATTACATATAAAAGTAATGGGGGAAATCGAGGCGTTTTGTATAAAGCGTTAAACGAAAGGGTCAAAGCAAAATCGATAAGGTTATTCTATGATTATAGCGACTGGTACACGACAGTGAAAACACATTTCAGTCTCCTTGTAATGCTCTTGTATAAGTAATGGCGTTCTGCATTAGTGGCAATGCTACAGTACAGTAGAAATCAGTACGACGTTCGGATCTACTCTACTTATTTCTTATTCTAGGCAGCGATATTTCAATATTGGAATTTTAATATCTTTAGTCAGCTGATTGCCAAGTGAGACAAATGTATTGACTTATTTATATACCACTACAAAATACCTAACACTTAGATAATATAGTCGTGCTGATGAGAAAAGATTTATTCGGCCTTCATCAAATTTCAATCTCTATAGCTATGATTCGTAATTTCATAATGTAAAAACATTTCCCCTTACAAAAATATATAAACAGATGTTTCAAGTTCAGAATTTGTTCTTCAAAAAGCATTGTTTGTGTTTAAACGAATGGTTTTAAAGTTGTATTGTATACACACAGTATATTATTCGCTGTTTCATTTTAATCCTCAAGAGAAAACACATCTGCGTCTCATATCAATAAGTACTTAAGTCCTTTTAGGACTGGGATACTATTGTCATGAATACTGGTTACTTTACACGCTGATTTAAGTAGTTACTTAAATCAGTAAATAATTTATTTAAGTTTATTTTCAATTATATTCACTAATATTATTACAGTAGCAAATAGAATTACATATACATAATATGTATATATATACATATATTTTGCTTCAGTATGTCTATTGTTATTTAAATATTTGTCTAAAATATATTATGCGCATATAATTGTGTAATACTGACGTTAATAATTTATTTTGTTTAATATAAATAAACGTTGTTGAACCACGTGTAGTAGATTTAAAATGAGATGAAAATGCGATTTTATGTGTGAATAATTAATCTGTATTAAATACGAATAAAATATGCATTAAAGAAAAATGCACATTTTAAACGTATATGCATTATATTTCATTTACATTCATTTATATAATGCCTTTTCTATTAAACAGCAGTCGCATATATGTATGTATACATAGATGCAACATGCTGAGACACACGCCTTAGATCTTATTAAAATGTAAGCATGCAAAGACAGAACATTTAGAACAGAATGTTCACCAAAATGTGAAATAATCGTAATGAGCGTTGGATCTAAAACCTGAGTGACAAAATAAAAGTTACTTTCGTGGTAGATAATGTTTTTTGTACTCCCATTGGCACATCTTAGATTTAAAATATCATTGTGTACAGAGAAAAGCTCTTCAGAGCTTTCCATTAAGAAACACTTTTAGAGCTTTCTATTGAATTGTTTATGAAGGAGAGATTTTGATGTACACTTGTTATTACAGCGCTAATACGCCGTGATGCTGACGTATTGAATACGAAATATCAGTACAATTAATGGAGTAGGAAATCTTCAACCTTAGTACAGTTAAAACAGTAGTCAGTTTTCACCGGCGTTTTGATGCTCCCGAGGGGATATTGAGCATTCGACCCGGGGTTATCTAAACTAATTTTGGGCAAATCTTGATCAGCCCGGGGCTCTTGGCGGCGGCTTAAAAGCCTTCTGACAGGTAAACAGAATACAATTGGACAGTGGAATTATCTTAATGATTAGGTTGTTTGTTTTATAAGGTTCGATGACTTCATCGCAACTAACGACTATAAGATTTGTACGTAAATCACAATTCTTTTTTAGTCAAGCCTTAATCATATAAAAAATAATAAATAGTCATATAATATATAATCATATAAGATTTAAAATTAATATTGACAAGAAAAAGCTGATGATACGTTTACAGATTGAAAGCGATTTGTAATTTAAAGCATTACTAGTCGCGGTCGGCCCTTCAATGATGGACCGTTGGTGGCAAAATTCTACGGGCATTTCTGATTTCATGCTACGTCACGCTGTCGGTACAATCTGTTATTGTTACGCAGAAATTGTTGTGCCTAGTCAGAAACTGTAGAATGGTTTAAAAATGCGACAGCCAGGTTGTCCTCTAACCCATATCTTTCCCAATCTGCAGTGAAGCGCGAATATGTATCTAGAATTATTTATTAGACGAGATTCATGGTCTCTGTCTACTCGTTTGAGAACAACGAGTCAATATGGTTATACACGTGCACAGCTTAGCTCTAATGAAAAGGTTCATGTTATTAATTCATTCAAGAGAATTATGAAGACGAATCTGTACAACATTTTCACTTTCTCAAGATACTCATGACAAAGTGAAATGCCTAAGATTCTTCTTGTAGAACATCCGTTATCAATCTTGCTTTCATCCGCTTTTATAGTGCCATAAATAAAAAGCCTTAATTTTTCAAGATACGTCGGAGCCAAATCTTTCTTTTTGTCATCTTTGATAGATGTGATTTTTCTTTCTCTTCTCTGTTTCTTCAAAACTGGAGTTTATATGTACGTAGTGGCACTATTTATTTTGATAAGTGGGGATATCATATTATTTATATATACATAGACTTCTATTTAAATATTTACTATGCAAGCTCACTACGTTGCACTGAGTGTCGTTTTAACCCAGCGTGACGTCATTACGTGACGTAGATTTCAATGAAGCACAAATCCTCTCATATTTTTGCAAATAGAGAATAAGTGTTCGTAATCTAAGTTAATGAAATATTGTATGGAAATTGTACATGCCAAATTTGTATGGCACACTAGGGGATCTATTAAAATTACGTAGTTGTTGAATGTGAAGAACTGAAGATCGAGCTCAGTGGCGTGTCGTTGGAAAGACCTATGTCTAGCAGTGGACGGGAGTAGGCTGATGACGATGATGGTGATGACTTGTATTTATTTTATAGCTGTTTCTTCAAGTATTTAGAAATACCGATAAAATGCTGCGATAGTTAGAGTAATAGGAAATATAAAATATTTTTTTTTAGTTCAACACAACTGCGGACTCAGTACTACAAACACATGAAAATGTGTACAAGAAATGGTATAGGAAAACTCACCCGATATTAAGTAAGGAACGTATGCATATTGCCAACATCGCTATATGTGCGGCTATTGTTGTAATCCACAGTATGGTTAATGGTATTGCAGCGCAGGGCGAAGGCCCCAAGACCCTCCAAGGAGCGCCCCAATGTCTGGTAGCTCGGGATCTAGCTGTTGCCCATCCACCGAACCCACGGCTGTAGTACACAGAGGTTGCTGCAAATTAATCAAATTTGTACAGTCTATTCTAAATAGTAAACACTTTAATTACGCTATCAAGTGGCTATATGGGTGACAACGACGGGCGGCAATTCGATGGACAATATAAGCGAAGTCTTACCAGCAGCGAGAACTGTAATTAAACCAGCTGGCACTCCAAGTCCCAATGCAGGCTTCTGTCTTTCTTCCAACCAGCCGACTGCCCCAACAACCAGTCCGCCTATCCCGCAGACAATCTGAACAATGCAAGGAAATTTTTGGTTATCATTGAAAATGTTATGATCTACACAGTAAATAACGTCGAAATTTATTTAAATACTAGCTGTGACCGCGACTTCCTCGGCGTGAAATTTAATAAAAGAGTTATTGCGCGGTGGTGGCATGCACGTGGGCTGCGCGCGGTACTGGACAGCAACATTAATTTATTTTATAATTTTAAAATTCTGAAATGAAAGTAGCCTAAGTTACTCTTTATTACATCAGCTATCTGCCAGTGAACGTCCCGTCAAAATCGGTGAAGCCGTTCCAGAGATTAGCCGGAACCAACTGACAGACAAACAAAATGAGTAAAAAATGTTATTTTGGTATATACTTATACCTTGTATACATACAATTATGCATTTAGTAAAAACCGGTTTTTATTATTACAAACAGACACTCCAATTTTATTTATTGGTATAGATAACTGTAGATGCGTGTAATGAATTCATACGTGCATTTGATATTTATTAGTGAATCAAATTTTATTTTAGCTGTTTTATTTTTCTTATTACAACAACCATATTACATCTTCATTTACCGTTGAATGATAGTTACTATATGTATGGTCTTGCAGAGAACAATCGCATGCCTACACAACCTTATGTTATGTAACTGGGTGTTTATTGTGTATTTTTTTAAGCAAGGACTATGTCGTCATCATCATTATTATTATCATCAATCAATTTATCGTTCTAATATTACATAATAATCTGTTTCGAAAATGAAAATGAATATCAAGGCTAAAGCCGTATACAGATAGATCAAACACTGATACAATATACAGTGATTCACCGCAATATATGATACAATATCCCTATATACAAAACTCCAACTGAAATATATAAATAGATTGAACAATTCGAGGTGTGAGCCAGAAATAGGACATCGTAAATTGAAATTATCGATAATAGTGTTGTTTGTTGTGTATTTACAGATACAAGTACGAGTACAATAAATGTGAGGCCAGTACTTACGATAAAACTCTTGGCGTGGATTCAAACAATAATTGTTGTATTACCGAGAACAGTATGGTTTCTTTGCCTAGGTATGAGGTTAATCTAAACGTCAAACTATATGTTCTAAATGTCAAACAAACGTTATGCTTTTTGAAGTATGTGGTCACTCTAAATGTAAAAGTTTGATTTCTTTTAAAGAGTACAATATTTATGGTTATCCGATTGATTTCGTTAGACTGATCGTCTGACCTGACTGATTGGCGCCTATGGACATTTGCAATACCCAAGGACTAGCCAATGCTTTGCCGGCTTAGAAAAAGAGCTCTCGTTGCTCTTTTCTTGAAGAACTCCGTGTCATTATGCTTCGGAAAAACCTTGGATGTAAGCTCATTTCACATTTTTATACAAGAGATCGCCTTGTCGTTACCGCAGCGATATTTAAAAGTAAAAACGTAACTTCGCGCCGGTTGTCTTCGATGACATAGGCAGAGGAGTGTATAAGTACACTCCTACGTTTTACCAGTCACGTCTACGTTACGGATAGGTTACACATTCTGTTCCGCTTGCTATTATCCTGCGAAACCTTCAATATTTTTTCGGATATTTTCAGGCTGGGTTTAAACTTGCACTAAATGATACGCTTTAAGTCGTATTCCCATTATCTGCTGACGAGTAGCGCTTAATAGCCTGCTATAGATTTCTGTGGTATCTGATTATATGGGTATTTTTATTTTATGAACTTAGGTATACCTGTACCATATACCTAAGTTAATACGTATAGCTATAGTATACGTACTCGTGTTCTATACTAATGTAAACCAAATAAATTGTTTTACACGGTCTATTGAAGTTGTTGAAGTGTTCTTCAAATAATATCGGCTTTGTTCGCGCGTTCAAAGTTCGCATCAGTAGATAACTAAGAGTAAGTAGATAATGACATACAATTGAGGCGCAAAAGTTTTTGCTAAGTTGCAAATGTACTGGTATTTTAGACTACATTCAATGTTTCGAGGCATTAGTGGTCACAGCGTACGTTGCTTTGTAGTTTACGATTTTTATTTAATCAAAAATCCACAGTTTGCTGCTAATTATCATGACATGTTCGGGTACTTATTATATGCAATATTGCTTCAGATGGTAATGGTCACTAGAACATCATCTATTAATATCCGCATCCGCGTAGCAGAACGTATTAAAATGTCGATTTCTAGGTAATGTAATTATTAACATGTAACGCTCGAAAGAGAAAATTTTTACTATACTAATTATTTTACTATACTAATTATTTTACTATACTATTATTTTACTATGTTAAGTCCGTTATAATATTAAATACGGAATATATCTCGAGGAAAAGTACCTACACGTCTTACAGTCTTGATGTTCCTCAATGCGTGTAAAGTCTGCGCTTAATAAGTATTAAAAACTAAAACTTCAATCTTTCTCATTCTGAACCGTTGTCTAATTGTAGGATGGTAAAACGGTTAATGATCATTAAAACCTTTATGATAGAGATTAAGAAGAAAAAAAATAAAAGGGGATTTCTGAAAATGTTTGCATACCTGTAAAACTCTAACTCTCAATGCAATAGCGAATGGATATAGCTGAAGGCCGCCAGCGAAGGGGCTGTCCTGCTCATCCCCCTTGGACGCGCCGCTCACCGCACTGCACACGGACTGCTTTCGCGACCACATCGCTGCTTTTGCGTATAGAACTGTTAGAAAACACACACATTCATAACATATTAATAACTACAAATAAGGCCATTGACTTGAGAATCTCAGCTCAAAGAGAGAAGCTCAGAATAAATATTTGTGTAAGTAGGAGTGTTTGTCTGTACTGTTTAAGTATAAAAGCGTTTATTATGTTTTTAATAATTGTAAAGTGACCTTAGCAAAGACTGTGCTAAATGAAGATCTAGGGTATAATCCAGGCTTCTCCAGTGCGAAATAGCTTGAATATAGCCCATTGCTAATCGAAAAGTTCCACAAATAATTCAGCGGACAAATCTATCGTATCGTATCGTATCTTTAAAACTCGTCGGAGGCCTTCATTGCAATAATAAATAACCCATTTTATGTCTATGTATACTCATTTTATAAGTACGAATGTAATTCTACCGGTCTGTTACGTTATCATGTTAAAAAAGTTGAACGGATTCATTTTGTCAATTTGAATTGGTAATGCTAAAATCTTAAAAAAGGATAAAAGGTAAAATATATTTAAAAATAATACCAAGAAAAGTGGAACGAAATAGATATCTTGTGGCGGTTATTGATGTTTTGATGTAAGCGATGTCGCAATCAACCACTAGTTATACGAGTAAACATAACACGTTAAGTACGAGATCAAAAAGCAAATTACGTTTTGCCAAACGGATTTGGATCCAATTGAAAAACGTGCTCAATATTTAAGCTGTGGTAAACATTTCCAGGAAACGCTTATTTTTACTGTAGCAATTTCGTTTTAGTATTATTATGTCTTATAGTCCCATTGGAACAGTCCTTTTCGAAATCGGTTGCAGACGCTTATGGCTAGCTCTGGACACTTGTGACTGCTGACTACTCGTTTGTTGCTCTCTCCCGTTTTTAAAAAATCATTATAAAACAAAAAGCGCTTAAAGGAATATTATAAAACAGTTATGTATATTATGTAAAAATGACAGTCTGGTAGAAAATATATTGATGAAATGGAAGAACCAAATAATCATAGTTATAAACTGATATTGAAGGGTTTTTGTTTATGGCCAAATTAAAAAAAAAACTTAGATACCAGTGTAAATGTACTGGAACGTATGAAACAGAAGCAAGGACCACCCGGCGGTCACTGTCAATAATAAAACGAAAAGCTACAGATTAACAAAGATAAGTAACAAGTCTTCAATTTCAAACATAACAGGGCCGGTCGTTACGGAAAACGTTGTTAATCCGTTAGTATTATGACCCCTGCCATGACCTCTTTAGTTGACCTTTTGATATATATGCATGTATATATACATATATTTAGACATTTATATATGCAATGATACGGAGATGTAATTAGAGAGTAAGAAAGGGAGAGGAAAATGGAACAGTTATGTTTTAAGTTTCCATTATTAATGTATTTGAATTAAGTTGTAAAATAGTAAATAGTAATGTCCTTTCATTATGAGCTTCTACTTCAAAATTGATCTTGTCGAAAGTGGTTTCAAAATCAAAATAACGATATTGGAATAGCTTTTAAACCAAACCATTTTAGTACTGTGGCTCTTTGCAGCGTTCAATAACTGAAATTAGATGGCACATCGAAATATTGAATGCTAGATAAGATATAATCCATCCTTATCGACATTATCGATAAAGCTCGTCGATATTTGTTTGGCAATGTTAACAGTCTTATCATTTTTATTATGCGAACCTATTCCTTTTTTAGATGCAGTGTAAAAAGGATTAAAAGTTGCACTTGGGATAAAATGTATGCAAATCAAGGCAAGCTTCTTTAAAATACTTCGACAATGGAAATTAAACTCAAACGCAAGAGTATTAAGGTTTAAAACACATCACGTGGTATTTTATCGTACATGCTCTGAATTCACATCTAGTGATTCACATCTAGATTTGTTGTTAATATAGCATTTTAAATTGCTTTCATGTAGGTATTCCTTGGTATAAAGAGTCTCCTGAGGTTTCATGAGCTGATGGATGCAGGTGCCTGAGGTGGCTAATGTATCTTGATGAAAGTGAATATACACTGGCTGATGGGGGAATCAGAAGAAGCACGTCAGGCCTCCTTAGAATATTTAGCACTTTGTTCTCTTTACTTACACCTTAAGACACCTGGGATGAATATAATAATAATAATCGCTGTACGTGAATAAAATACGTTCTGAAAATGTACATCAGTACGAAGTAGAGGTTCTGTCGCTTTACGAATCAGTAACGAGTTGACGGAAATTGAAACTCGGCACGACAGATCCCCTTAACCATCTGAAGTCCCTATTGTCTTACAACGCTTGCACCCGGATATAGAGCCGGTCTATCAGCCGAATTTACGCTCGGTCGAAATCCAGTATGAAATTCGATTTGCGAAATCCATTTTCACGTAACATTCCAAATCCATGACAAGTTAATTTCAGCTTAATATAAACTTTAGCTGGTTGGCGGCAAACTACGTTTAAAAGTTTCGTTTACTTATGTCATGGCAGCTGTGACGGACAAGCTTTTGATTAGTGTAAAATCCAACTATACAATATGCTTGAGGCCTTTGTAAACTTCTTGTTGGAATACATACATACATACATAGATGTGACTTATTGTATGCACCTATATATACAGATAGATGATTCAGTAAAGAAGGAGCAATGAACACTACATTTTTTTCTGTTCAATTCTGCTATACTGCATATATACTAAATTTATAACAGTTTTAGCTGTAGTGTTAGTAGAGAGATATGATCCAGTGGCTCTGGTTACTGAACCAAAGGTTTTGAGGTAAAAATATAAAAAAACTGTAACATTATTCCTGTAATCCCCGGATGGGGTAGGCAGAGGAGTGTAGTACACTTCCACGTTTCACCAGTTACGTTTAAGTTCCATGGAATAGGCGGTGAGCCTATGAAATCATATTTAAATTATTAAGGTAAGAAATATGCTACTTAATTAACGCCATATATTAGTTAAAATTAATCTGTTTTGGCGCTTCTTAAGACGTGATTGATTGACCGAAAATGCTGGCGAAAAAACATCTCAGCGGTTTCCCGCAGATTCCCCCAACCAAGACAAATATTTGTAACGTGATCACCCATATTAACAGAACCCGTGTGGATTAGCTGCATAAGTTGTGGAAAGAAAGGTAAAACAGACCACATAAGAAAAAACAAAAAGAGTGTATCTTATCGATATTATTAACTGTGTGTTATGTATGAATCAGAACTAGAATTTTATTAAAAAATAACAGATGATGAAAATATTGAATGAGTTAAATAACTCAATAGGTCCGTTTTATGTATGGATTACTCATCTAACTTTTTACTACAGCACAGACTGCCTAGTTTAGGATCAAGTAGCAGTGTAGGTAATTATCTCAAGGTATGGTATAAAAATAGGGAAACAGAAGTTGCTTTTCCAGGAAGATCGTCTATAAGAGACTTATCATATACATACATACGTAGAGAAAATGCCGAACACATTATTAGTAAAACTATAAATACAGAAACTTAAGTATATGAATATGTTAGAATATATTTTTTTTGCGTCGTAGTGTTTTTTCACAGCGTACGTACGAGTAATCCTCCCTGAAATATTATTTTTGTGACGAAGCGATAGAAACATTTTCGATCGGCTGAAAGTGAATGCCGATGAAAATGTATGACAAGAGATAGAATATGATAATAGCTCACCTGTTGTTCGCGAAGTTTTCACGCGTTTTGTTTGGAGACAGACAAAAGAAATGTAAAGAAAATAATCAGATATTCCTCTCAACTTCTATTCTACGAGGACAATACCTTCAAAGGACTTGAATATAAATGAGATCAGCAAAAGTCATTCGTCGTTTTTAGTATCAAAAGTCCTTGTTGAAAAATGACCATATTTGCCGCCAAATATCAATGGATGCGTTGAGCTCAATTTTAGGGAGACATGTTATAAAATGGTACATACATTTAATTGCTAATAACTTTGAGATCGATTGCTTTAGGATAGTCATAGATCAATGGGCTAAAATTCTCTATCTCACTCCGGGCGTCCTAGATTCAAAACCTCGTACACACTTAATTTCTAAAATTATTTGTGTTTTAAGTTTAAATTTCACCTGTCAAAAGTATTGTAAGATAACATGCACATCTTAGAGTTCGCCATAATGTTCTGTAAACTATGTAAAATCTGCAAAGTTGGTTTTGACCAGCGTAGCATGCCTTAACCCTTCTTATTCTAACCCTTAACCCTTCTTATTCTAAGAGAAGACCCGTGCTCAAAGAATTCTTAGGGTAATATTGTCCCGAGTGATACATGTAGGCTTATTATTGATTACGTTATACCTGATTATTTTTTAATTTATATACATGCACATTGCATACTTTATGATGCGAAAACCTCACAACGTGTCACGTTGCATGTCGCCCAAATGAATTTAAAAATTGGGTCATAGCTTTCAGTTCACTGATTTTATATTGACATGCGTTCGCGTTGTCATCTGTGTGCGCTAATTAAAGTAGTCGAAATGCATGTCATAAGAGAGAGACATTTATGTTGCTAGCGATTCGTTTTTCGTTTTAATATATTGTATTCAAGAGACGATATGGAAGTACAAAGTAATAAGCCACAATATTAATTACAGAACTCAACAAAATTTCATAAATAAAATACACGACGTACATATTATATCCTCTACAAATACGAGTAGGTGTTTGGCCTTTTGGTTTCAAGGATTACAGGCGTGATGTTAGGTTTTTTAGAAATTTACTAGAATAATAAATTAATGAGCTTTCATATAACTGCAAGAACCGGACAATTAACAGACTCGTTAATGAAAATTTAGGGACCGACTAGGTACAGTCGCGGAGAAATGTTAAAAAAAGTTTTAAATTATTTATTTGTTAATTATTAATCTATTCATTCTTAAGGGATTAACGACATTAATCTGAAACAAACAATATCAAAGTAATGCCTAAATGTAGGTTTCGTGCACTGTAGGAATATTTATATTGTAATACGAAAGCCATTGGATGTTATTATACCCAACGGCAGAGACTGTTACGCTAGATAAGGTACAGTCACGAAGAAAAATTGTGTGTGCGTGAATTGGATATTTCCTTGCTCGGAAGAGTTACAAATTACAGCTTTTAAGAATAGAATGAACAGAGTCGGGATGGTCTAATGTTCCTAGAATTACAATGGGAAAAGTAAATTGGCCTGATTCCTTAAATTTACTTATATAATCAGTTATTTAATAAACGTCAATCTAAGCACATATTGATTTGCGTTTGAGCAGTGTCATCTACCTGAGCAGTTGTGATCTAAAATATCGTTAATAAAGTCTAGTATTAATAATGCCATGCCATTCTTTCCATATAAAAGTTTTAGCTTTTAACCCATACGAACGTATAACGGCCCGGGCATTAAAAACTAATATACAGTATCGTAGACTGATATAGCGGCTGCAGAAGTTACATTAAAATTAAATAAATTGGCAAAGACAAAATATAGTAAAGAATATAATGTGTTTCATTTTTGAAAAGATAGTAATAATTATTTATGATAATATTTTAATGACCAACTATTGTCATTTCACTAACTAAAAAACTATACATTATTGAACATAATAAAGAAATTCACTGTTTGTAGATTTCCTGTTCGGTTATTGTGTTTCTAAAAAAACACAAAATGTGCTAAGTTTGTCGCAGGAAAAAGATATATTTATATACCTATTTATATGTCAATGGTTAAACTTTTCAACGGTACTCAACCAGTGAGTTTTATTAGGAGAAAATCACGAGACGTACCTACGTGAAAACAACACCTCTAACAAACTAAGTATTATATGTACGAGTATAATATAGCCAACAAAAGCAATTGTATGTCAGTACTAACTTTTAGTCCGTCCGGAACTCATCGTCTCCTGCTGAATATTACCAAAACAGAACAACTTTTCCAATTCCCCAACTGAAAACTCTGTAATATTTCTTTGTAATAATACTATAACTTATATCAAAATTGTTGTTATCTTTACGACTGTGACATTGACATAATTTTTTCATTTGCGATCACATTTTCTTCGATGTACCGATCCTGATATACCGGTGTGGGCCTGTAAGAGCGACGATATGAAGTGCTTCTTGTATGTCAAGAATCATGTCAGATCTGTAAGGATAGATATATTCTGCACTTGTTGTCCTGGGAGTATTCTTTAAGTGACCTGCTTTCAACATAATAATAGTAGTATTCCATTAGAAATTAAATATATCTGCAAACAAAACTATCTACGTAACTCAAGCTACTACTGTAAGTTCATAACTTTAACATGGAATATTTACACACGATTTCCATTCTTAGATCTTACTGTTAGCTTTATAGGAGGTACAGGTAATATGAATACACAATCATCAACATCGTCAGTTTCTCTACGTCCACTGCTGGACATGCACCTCCCTCTCCTATGGGATTTTTGACTATAATCCTCACGCTGGGAATGCGGGTTGGGGATCACACAGCTCGGCTTTCAGCTCTGCCACAATGAAACAATCAAATATAGAAATTTTGTGTGATATTTGAGAAGTTATGAATATGCGAACCGTCTACTGGTATTTTAAGTTCGTATAAGTAACTCGTACAAGTTCTTTAATCAGAGATGTTCGCGGCAACGTACTGCACAGAATTTGTCGCCGAAGTACCTACTGTCAGCATGTTCTCAAAGCCATTCTTCGTTCGGAGTTATGAGTATGAAACATTAGGTATTCTGAATTGTTTCCCATAAGAGCAAAACTACGAAGCAAGTGCTGAATAGTTTAATATCTTCAGAATTTGAAATGGTGCAAACCAACGAGCACTTTGGTTTATAGCAATAATATATAGTACACTGTGCGAACGTTTTAGATCTTAACAGGTTACCTAATTATAGTATCTGTTGTTTAATCTTAACGCTAGAGACAGAGATCTTGTTTTTTACTTTTGAAAATGTTCAAACCACTGCTCGCGGTAAATCAATCTTTATTAGCAGTTTCGTTGTTATGTCGACACGTTTATTCATCCTTCGGGATTCGTTCCATTTCCCGGGATGAAAGGAATTGTACTTTTGTCTCAATTGTAGTGTTGTCTCTTATACCTCGATTTGAATATTGAACGATGGTGTTTTTGTCATTCATATACAAAATTTGTACTGTTACCATGAAGCAGTAAACAAATCGAAAATACTAAACACAGTACTTACTATTCTCTATTTATGTTTTTCTGTACGAAAATTACATTGACAATAACAAAACTGTTGCGTCCTGGCAACATTACTGTAAAAAAAAACAAAAACGTTGTAATATGTTATTGCTATTAATAAAGAAAGTAATTAGCTAATAAGGTCCAGAGTTTTATACAGTCGAATTGTGTAAGTTTGAGTATCGCTAAGCGCAGTGGATATTATCGACGAGTGACCTCTATAGAAAAATATTTACGAGGTTTTCCGTATTTCCTTTTTTACGGTAAGCAACGCCGGTCGTTATCATTACATAATAGTCGTTAAACATTGTCGGAGGCTTTTAGGATGGCTCAGAATCAACACAAGAATAGGACTCTCACCCGTAGTTGCGATTTCTCCACATTTATGTTACCACAGTCGTGGAAAGATACGCAGAGTGAGATT
>DWME01000823.1:0-29352 GCA_018244795.1 Parelbella ahira ahira
TAAGGGACTCTAGGTCACTGTTAAAGCGGGCGTTTCTACTTATGATAACTTTACGTATACATACGGTGATATAATGTGTTGTAAGCCGCTCCAGTTAGTGGTTAACGATAGATATTAGATATTATCGGTACATTATCCCGGTCAGTACTGTTTAGTTGAATTAATACAAAGGATTTTTTTAATTAAAAATTCAGTGTGACATAAGTATCTTGTAATACCAAGTTGACACAGTCTGATAGTATTTAAATTTGAAAATAAATAGCATAATAACGACATAAATCACATAGATATAGGATCACAATACCGTAGCCACGAGCGATTAAAGATTCTTTGAAAGAAAACAAAGAAAATTCATTTATTCGAGAACAAAGTACAGCGCCAATAAAAAACTAATAAATACATAAAAACAACAATAGAATCAATATACCAAATAACATGATAAAATATACAGTAACTAATAATAAATGAGTAATAAAGTAAACATGAAAATCGTGCTGCAACAATTTACCCGGAAATGGATGGGATCAGCGTACTATGCCGCGGCAAAATTGGCCTCGACGTTGTTCTTCAGTCCCGCCCATTAACTTGAGCAACTCAGACAAAGTTGTCTTCAAAAACAAAGCGTCTTTTTAAAAAACACGCCGCGTTTACCGATCCTGTATTTTGTATAACGTGTATAGTTTTACTAAGTACGCTGTTTGTGGAGTCGTGCAGAGCAAATGACACTTACTGCTCTGAGCCTGGAATTTTTTGTAATGTATTCGGTGACAAAAAATGTACAAGTTAATTGGGGAGACGAAGAAATAAAATAGCTAATTCTCGTCTAGTTAATTACTTGGTGACGTAAATGTGACTTGATTAAGACTGGCGCGAGGCTTCGAAATTGAGGTAAAGAAGAAACTCTGCTCGGTAGACTGTTTTATAGAACAACTGTAAACAAGTTGCCATATGCACTGTAAACATGTTGCACTGCCACATGTGATTAAATTTTATGTGTATTATTCAGATAACTTGCATCTTTCTGCTTATAGGAACATCTACAAGACGTTATTGCATTTACAAGATGTGCCTATAGTAGGTATGTACGTCTAGACGTCCGATGAATAGGAGTGTACACTAGTCCAATTACGGTAAATAGCACCGTTAGAGCATAAACGCATTTGAATGTTTAAACTTGTAAACGGTTATTACAAACTTCAATAGGATATATTTTAATGTAGTATGGTCACGACATCTCTTGGCGAGTAGCGGAAACTGACGGATTCATTTGCAGATTTTGTTCTTGAAATTTATTTAAAATACTAAATTATTTTACAAAGTAACATAACATTAATTACAGTTTGATAACATTCATTGATACATTGACCCCTGCCTCGTCGATAGAGTGGCTACATGCGCAATTACTGATCGAAAGGTCCTGAGGTTGATCCCGGGTGGAGTACTATTGGATTTTTATAACTTGAAATTGCTAGTAGTGAGTCGGAGTCTGGATTCGTACCCGGTATATGTGAATGAGACACCTACTACTCCATAGTGAAAGATAAATTTATCTGATCAAACGAGTATACGATACTCCTCTGCCTACGTGTTCGGGAATTACCGGCATGAGATCATATTTTACTTATATAAGCTCACCATCAAAAGAATACGAATAGCTTTATATGTGTACTTGACTAAGTTCTCCATAATCATTAATTATTGGTGCTAATTCCTCATGAGCTTGGAATGAAGATTAATATGTCCATCTTACGATTCCGATGTAGTAATGAACAAGTCATTAATCTAAATTTACTTTGTTATTTAGTAGTATCGTTTATCGACTCGGCTGATGTTGTAACATTCTTTACTGTAGGTTTGGTTTTAACTGGTCTTGCAGAACAGGGCAAGGAGGAATGTTAATTCGTTTATGTATAGTATTTTTCATTAACTGACTTCAAAAAGAACAAGTTACTTAATTTAACTGTGTTTTTTGGGATCATTTGTTTCACGATGTCTTCGTCTATTGTGAACCGATTGAAATTAATATTTTTCAGATTAACGAGTTTTAGTCAAGAATGTTTCCATTTAACATTATATACCTATCTAACGCGGGACTTTGGGGAAACAAAAAACTATTTTGTCGTCTAATTTATGGTACCTATAATAAATAAATTTGACATTAAAATTTAAAAAAAAAAACACGCATCAATGCCTGCCAAAACTTGTTCTTTTTTTTTTAACTCATCAATTTACTACAAAACAATCGCCAACTATCCAGATATGACTAAATATTTAATAAGTTACTGAGCGCAAATGACTTATGTATTTTATCCACTTCATTAGAACTTAAATTACAACAAAAGTGTACGAACTTCACAATGATAGTAACGGCGATTAAATGTATGTGAAGAAAGTAGAAACATTCTACATGAAAAAGAAATAATATAAATACTAAAAAGTGCTGTAAAGATGTTATAAACTATAAAAGCATTGCAAAGAATCTCAGTTCGGATTTATTTGTACAGGGAAAATAAATTTACTAATTGAAAACCGTAGTTAAACCTTTAGTGTCGCAACAGCGTGATGTCGATAAATTCAGTAAAATTGAAAAATGGTAGTTATATGAAAGTTTTTGGTTTATCAATCATTGATTGTTCAATTAGATTGGAATTCATACACACACCATCAGCCTGTCATTGTCCGCTGCTGGACATAGGCCTCTCCAATGGCACGCCTCTGTGCTCGATTTCAGCTCTTCGCATCCAACCACAGCCAGCCACTTTGCCTATATCGTCACTAGGACTCACCTAGCTGGAGGGTGTCCTACGCTACGTTTGCCAAGTCACGGTCTCCACTCCAGAACACGTCTGCTCTAGCGGCTATCGGTTCTGCGACAGATGTGACATTGACACAACTTACCTTTATAAATAATTGTTAAAGTTACTTGTGAATATTTCAGGGCGACTGTATCTGTACAGAAGAGATCAGAAACCGGCAAAATATATTCATAGAAAGATAAGGAATGACATAAATTGTTGCGAACGGCTGAAAGGTCGGTTTATTGCACTACTAATTCTTACGCTTCCGAGAAATTTAAACTTGAAACGTCCATTCACAGTGAAACATATCGTCTTGGAACAAAACAATGAATTTTCAACTTGGAGGCCACGAAATAAAAGATTATATCCCTCTTCTCTAACTACCGAAGTTGATCGTGACATTTCCTCTTCCCGCTCTGACGGTCCGTTACACAGAATAGTTTTCATTTATTTTGTAACGCTTTTTAAATCTATCGATATCTACGTCAATGGAAATAAACTTATGTATATTTACCTATAAAGGACTTGTCAAACGAAGTAAATTTATTGAGCTACAAGTATTATATGTTTAAAAATAATTTCATCTACTGTCATGATTTGAATTTTGGCGCTGAAAAATGCCCAAATATACTACATGTTGGTTATGTCAACATAAGTATATAATTTCGTAACATAGTTGACATTCATAACACAGGCTTAATAATAAGCAAAATTCACATAAATATTCAGTGTTGTACACTGAACCCTTAAGTTTCAAGTCGTACAAATATTTCCAGTTATCCCAAGAGGGAGAAACTTCGAGATACCGTTGCTGTGCTGCTTGTAAATAAATTTTCGCAGTTTTTCCCAACTTAATTTGAATGTTAAATTGCAGTATAGATCTTGAAATATCTCAGCTTTTAAGAAAGGTAGCTCATTTACATAGAATTTAAAAGTAAAATTCTTAGGGAAGTTATTTCACTTTGCATTTGCAGTTTTGCAGCGTTAGAGTATCTAATTTAAAATGTATTTGTATGCAACTCTATACTAGGCACCTAGGCACCTGCCTAGGCGCGGCTATATCCCATGGCTGCCGATAGGCAGCGGCGTTGGTGCGCGAAGCTCTGCTCTTCGATCCCCAACCGGCATCCCCAGCACGGAGATTATGTCCAAAAACCCCCCAGAGGAAACCTATATGCAGCAGTGGACTTGGACAAACGATGTTGAAAATTCTTTGTCCTCTATGGCCATATTTTACGACACCACTCCTTTCCAATTAAGTGACAAACAGATTGACAGAACAGCCATTCTGCAAGATTATCTCAATCTAATGACATAAGTCAGTTGATGCGAAAAGAGAGAATTGTCCTCAAAGCTACGAAAACAAGGAAGACAAACAAGTATCTTATTAACAGTAGAAACACGTGTTAACTAGCCAAGCCACTTGTTAAACCTTGTTGTTGTTAAATGTTTATCTGTCAGGCCTGACTGGTCGCGAGTTCGATTCCCACCCAGAATAAATATCTGTTCTGTGTCTGTTCCTAATGTTTAAGAAGGCTTTAAGTTAATTAATCATTGTTTTTTACACAAACAAGATTGGAACCAGATCATTGTAGGAAGTATATATTTTTTCATAGCTACAGCGCCAATGGTGCACGTTGCCCTTCGTGGACGGTATATTAAATATTGTTTGCCACTAACGCCATCTATACATTATAAAACGAACCATTTGCTTAAGCTAATATACCTTTGCAGCAATTTCAAGTAATTCATTTATTAGATGTTAGATGGCGCTGTACACAATTTTATAAATTATATACGCAGGTGTTAAGATTTTTTACAGAATTTATAACGTTCAACTGTTTTCTCCGCAAATGATTCACTCGTTGTTCACTAGATAGCGGTATACATTTCAGGGAAGGTATGTTTTATTATTATTATATATAAAAGTCAAACAAAATATTTTTCAGAGAATAAATTCTATTGCTGTGCTCTTATGGCATTCTTACATTGTTACGTCCTCAGTATTGTAACAATCCTTAAGAACAACGCGTATCGGTTTGTTCAATCAATAATTGCAATTATCGGACTGGGTGCTCCCAGTCATAGACCTTGTGACTTCAACACCTAGGGTCAATAATAAGATCTAATTGATTACGGTTCTGCAGGAATGGGATGATTAAAACTTAACCTGATTAGTGTATATATAGGTATAATGGTATTATCCGTGTCAGTACTTATCTACGTTCGTGATAGACGCGTTACGACGTTTGAGGTCTGAAAGTAGCTACTACATATTTCTAAAACGTAACATGTAACATCACGCCTGTAATCCCCGCAGAGGAGTGTAGAACACTCCCCCGTTTTCACATTTACGTCCCACATTGGAATAGATGGAACCGATTGCTATAGGTACACCGTACACAGGTCCAGACTCTGAGCTACTAGAAGAAATTTCTAGTAGAAAACCGATGTTTGAAAAATCCAATCGTGCCGACCCGGAATTTGAACCCACGACCTCTCGATCAGCATTCGCGTTTGATCGATTCGACCAACGAACCAGTCATTATTTCTAATAATCCATTTAAACCGGTAACCACTTTTTCCTGACCACAACCCGAAACGTTCTAATAAAATAAATTGTTCTACGGTAGAAACGTGTATTCATTCTGCCAAGCATTATTTTATCAGAGAATGTAACAAAGAAACCATATATTAAAAGATATTATTAACTTTAAAATTTAGAGAACGTAAGATTAGTAAGTTTCAAAGAACAAAATCTTATCTGTTGGAGTTGGTTGTAAATATAGGAAGTGTTCGCAGTTAATCTTGAACATAATGTCTAGCGCTTTTCAGCTAGTTTCCTTCAAGAACTGTAATTGTACAGCGCTAAAGTAAACTTGCAGTCTGTTTATCTAGGTGTGTAAACCATTAAAGTTTGTCTATATAGGTAACTAATGGCCTTCTTTGTTTACCGCGTGCGTAAGCGACAATATAGTGTGTTATGTTGAGCCGATTACAATAATTCTTTTATTAGGTTTCTTTATTTATATTTTTTCTCGATTTTGTAGATTTTGTGGAACATATACCGACGTTATACACATATACAAAAAGTGCTAATTTTGTTAATTATTGTATATTTGAATGATTACCATTACCACTCCACCAATTTAAAAAATCTTTAGATATTGTTAAAGGCATGCGATTAATTTTATTAAACAAAAACTTAACGTCAAAATTGTAATTTCGTAAAAAAATTTGGACGGGCTCTTCATTGAAAACATTCCATACGAATATTGATAATAATGACCAGTTCCATCATAATTTTCGAAATGAGTTGTAGATTCCAGTCAGTCAGAGTCAAATAAAATATTTGTTCCTAAAATTTGGGTAAAGGTTTGATCTTAAAACTTCCCTAAAAATTTTACACTTTTTAGAATACGGTGCAGCGCCATCTAGTAGACAAGGAATAAATCACTTAAAAAGATCGCTAATTGTGAGAAGACAGTTTGCGCAAATGATTAATATTAAAACATATAGATGGCGCTAAAAATGAGCAATTAAATACTATACTAATACAATAGAACTACTTGTGAAAACGATGTACGACCACTTTGTCCTCGACTTTTCTTTAACCATCACGCCTGTACATTCCATAGTGGTAGGTAGAGAAGTGTGGTACACTCCTACAGTTTACCAATTACTTATATTTCCTTTATGGGGGTCTGTTGACATAGGCATGACCAGTTTATCAAAGCTTGGGCTACTTACTCAACAGTCAGATTAACAAAATTGGGTTAAAACAATGATGATTCACACTGTAAGGCAAAAAGTAGCAAGATGGTATTTGAGAATTTCCTCAATGTTTTTCCTACAGCAGTATACATGTAGTATGTTAAATAAAATAATCTAGCCTAGAGTGAATAAACCTCTAAAACTATAAATCTATGTTATCATATAAAATAACATAAAAACTTTATAAAATACGTAACGTAAAGATGAGTTAAATAGCTGACGAGATTAAGCGAGACGAGATTAAGAATAGTGGTAATAAGACATGATTATGTACAGTTATTTTCAACGGACTCAACATCTGTTTATAAGGATTAGGTAGCTTTTTAATTTTGGAATACACGTTTAAGATTCATTGTTGATCAAATGATAATGGTCTGTTCTTTTTCGGCGTTTACGTTTTCCGGTCGTAAAACTAATTTCTCTAATTAATTATTTCTCAATTCCATTTTGTAATTTTTTTATTTTCAACCTTTTTTAATATAAATTATTAATTTATATTTATTTTTGTTAATTGGTACCCTAAGATTACGTACTTGTATTATGAAAGAATATTTGTTATGAATTAACTTCGGCTAAGTATTTTTCACCTTCGTCTTGTCTCTGACCTTCATCTTAACCATAAATAAAGCAGTTTTAACGAACTTCACACCTTTGAGAATCATGATTACCTATTACATTACAATTTGATTGTGTTGTTCGTTTTTATATATTATGTAAGTATGTATTGATGCTGGATGTTAAATGTTTGATATTTTTTTGCTATTTTTAATATTTTTAATTGCATCATGTTTCTTGTATCTATATTTATAATTTAAATTATTTATTAAAATCAATACATTTTATTTACATAACACAAAATTTTCTTATTTTATTTTGGTTTAAATTTAGCAACTGTGTAGGGTCATGTCATTTTTATCGGCTATTCTTATAGCCTCACTCTTCTCATAATATTATGCCCAGAACCACTGCAAACGATATCTTCTTATCTTTTCTATCTCTCACTGTAATCTATGTATAACTTCAAACTGTGTAATCGATTCTAACCATATTGATCCTTGTTAATCCTCCTAATTACTTCTTCTTCCTTTAAATACGTAGTGTCAGAAATATCAAATAATATTTAGACAGAAAGAAAAAATAACATCAATTGGATGAGATTTTACGAAGTATTTGACACCATGCATAAATAAGATAGACACTAAAATTTTACGTAGACAAAAACAAAATAAATAAATTCCTCGGCACTTACTTTCATTGAACGGGCTTAAGAATTCGAACACAGAGAGAAAAGCTTTCAGCTGTTAATTCTCACATGAATTGAGCCCGTAATTTGTTTCCTTGGATATTTTACGTCTCGGTTAAAATATTGAACCAATAGTTATAATTATAATAATAACCATTATAATATTTTTTGACCGTGAAACATTTCCTAGGGTGTGTTGTTAGGTCGGTGTGGGCTTGAATTATCCAGCCCTTCGGCTAAGGTTCAGTTTTGAAAGTTTGACGTTTTGCTAGAAGTCAAGTGAATCGAGCTGTTCTAGAACATAACAGACCAGAAGTAGGATCACTACACTGTATGAAGGCTGGCCTAACATTTGTAACGCGTATGCAGTTGCTTCGTAGTGGATTACTAAATCGCCTTGTCTAGGCTCCTAACCTTTTTGGATGCTGATGTCGCTGTATGTTCCAGACCAATTCGATATTCTACTCTGTTTTGTTATTTCAATCCCGAAACGAATGCAGACTAATCATCCTTTCAGAGTATTGAGATTTAGACGCATTGACAAACGACGATTTTGATATAATAAATGTGAAAAGTTGTGTCTTCATACGGCTGGACACGATTAAGTTCAGTGGCGTGATACATTCTTCCCATCAACACAACTTAAATTTTATTAGAGCTGCAAATAGATTTCAGTACAATAGTAATATATATATTTCTAATTGATGTGATCGGGTGGGCGTTATGTAACTCGTTATTTAATTTACGCATTAGATATACGATAGAGTGCAGTTTCAGTCCAGCATCCATACAGGCGTCGACAGATCGTCATAAATCCTTTAGGATTTATAGCGGAATATCGACACCCTCCAAATCCAAGAGCTAGAGCCGTCACACTGGGGCTAGAGAAGGGTATTGGGAAGATTTAGTGACTTTCAACCCCACATGCAGAACAACGATTACTTAGTTGTCACGCGGCGGTCTGAGAATGATTGCTAGCTAGACCAGACCTCTTGAGATTATGATGACTTTATCTACAAAGTAAAATTCCGTCACCTCATACTTGGCCTTGGTCCTACAGAAGGCCTGACACCGCTAAATTTTATCGTTGTCTATGAACCTATCCCCTGTTTTTCATAGTATAAATTTAGGTATAAAACACGACATAAAATGTGTCATAAGCACATCACGGCATACATTGACAGCTTGAAATGTTTTTATGAAATATGTATATTTCTATCATAAAAATGGCTCAACCTTACCTTGAAATTTGGCTATTGTATTTTATGTTTGGTCTCATACAACTAGCTAATTTAGAGTATCATATTATTATTATTATTATCTCTATTACGTGTCAATACAGCATTACCGCGAACAATCCTGCGACCAAAAGTTTAATCTAGTACATATTTTTTAGTATACACAGATAGAATGAATGACAATAAATTGACTAATCAAATTTATAAGACGTGTGTAAATGGTAGAATCAGAAGAGACAGAGCCATATACGATAGCACCTCGATTGTTCATATACTACAAACACATAAATACATCAATACCCACGACTTCCGGCTCAGTAGCAACTAGTATACTTGAAAAGGAGTTTGTCGCTATCATAAAAATTTTCGACATAAGTTCAAAGTAAAACACCTAGTGCCAGACAAAACTTCCTCGGCCCGACTTTGGGCTGCTTTATTCATTTTTACGCCTCTCATAAACCAATAGAACAGTAATAAAAGATTTATAGCGGCAATTTATTGTCTGTATATAGATACTAAAGTCAGTTAAACTGCCTAATTTTTTGTCGTTTGGGGGTTTTGGGTTGGGCTCCATAAGGGAATAAACTGAATAAGACCACTGGAAATGATAATAAATGTCTTAGGACATCTTCACACACGGCCATTAGATACGAGAGTGGATAAAGTCTTCGTTATGGTAACCAGACAGCTAATAAACTATTTATTATAATATAATACATATTATGTGTATTTATATGTGTGTGTATGTATGCGCATGTGTGTGTATGTATGCGCATGTGTGCGTGCTTGCGTGCATGCGTGTTTGTATATATGTGTATGTGTACAAACATATCTACTTCGACGTATAGATTCAATTTTTTACACCCAGACATTACAAATATTTTGAACTCTTCACAAATAGTTGTGTTGGAGAACAGTGGGTCAGTCAAAACGTATTTGTGCCGCTCGGTGAGAATAGTGCCTCATACAATTGATTTTATTATATTGTCACTCCAAGTCCCAAACGGGTTAGGCTGAGAGCACTGAGTGCCAAATATGTCTATCCTTGCAGACTTAACTTGCTATTTTTACTTTTATCATTCTTTTGAAGACGGCTACGGATTTGCAGATTTCTGACTCTCCCACCCGCTAGTAAGGAAATTTAAATATTAACTTAGAATCTATTATTTTTCAACAAGAACATTAATTCGAATAATATTAAACAATCTACGATTGCTATAAATTAAATCCTTGAAGAATTGATTGGAACAAAGTTATTCAATAGACTTTTTAAAGAGTACCGGACTTTTATTGCTTTAAGTACTTTCTCAGACTTTGTAACGTTTCTAGGTTATAAAACGCTAAATTTCAAGTAAACGTATAGAGTAATCATTATCAAGACTTTTTATTGCTTCGCTGTTGGACACGATTAATTCACAGAACGAGAAGACTTAAAGTTATTGTTTTCTACGCTTGTTGACTCCAGGTTGTAAAATTTATCAACCCTTAAGGAATATTGTGGAGAACTCAAAAATTTAGTTTTGTTATTTTATATATAAAGTAACATAACAGTACACGTGTATTCCATCGAACGGGTAAGGATAAAAGTATAACGTACTTACTCCCACATTAATGTCCCACCATGGAATGTGGTGTGAGTCTATTGTCAAAAACTCGTTGATTTAGTAATTGCTGAGGAAGAGCTCCCGGTTCTGAACCCGTATCGGGGACAGAATCAGTAACTTCGAATTTGTAACTTCCAATTTCTAGTAGTAGTTCGGAGTCTTCCTTTCTGCCCGGTGTATGACAAAAGGTTCATCCCCTATTCCATAAGACATCATAACCGATGAAAAGTGCTAACACTACTTTACCTACCCTTTCAATACACACACAGAAGTGTTGTTACGTTTAGTTACTGTTGAATTTTATTGTGTGTAGATTTTGCGGATGTTGAAATACAAAACGAATTGCCAAAGGAAAAGATTTTCAGTGCGCAAAGCCTATTTCAACTTGATTCTCATTTAGATTTAATCAGCAAACAGTCAGTCTACGGCCAATTTTAAAACAACAAATTTACTTTTATAAGAAAATTAGTTTTCCGCCGTCACGGTACTCAGCGCCTTTGATAATTTAACTCTTTTTTATTAAAGCGGAAAAGATTCGTTTGAGAACTAATTGTTATTACAGCGTGAATGTCTCCTAAAGATTACGACGGGAGGATTAAATTAAATTTAACTGCAAAGTAGCTAAACCATACAAATAAGCGTGAGGAAACCTGCACACCTTGAAGCCTTCCATAATGTTCTTTAGTGCAATTAGCCAGCGTGGCAGACTATAATCCTAAACCTTCTCGTTCCGAGACGACACTCAATGGAACAGTTTAACGATAAACGGGCTGATGATAGTGATGATAATATGACGATGATGGTGATTGCTCAGAAGTGGGCTTATCTGTAATCCAATGTGATGTGCTACTAGCAAATTTTCTTCGGCCTTACTTCAGGAACAGATAGGCGTGTGTGGAAACATCACAAAACATTGTCTTTGTTAGAAGCAAAAAAGCATTTATTTACATCTACATGATATGTATGTATGTATTTAATTTGTAAGCGTCTGGTTACCACAGCAGATGCTCTGTATAGCTTGGCATCAGTTAACCACTGCTGAATAAATGAACCGATGAATTGTTTAATTAATTCATTCATTATCCACTACCTATTGAGATTCCCGGAGATTCCATCCTTTACGTAATCGCGATGTAGCGGAAAATAATTAGTCTTTAAATAGCGTTGAAAAAATATTTTTGCTTATATTTTTTACGACCATTGTGTAAATGTTTTGACTCCGCAATGTTTATCTTTCACAGCAGATATCCTCGTTTCACTCGCAGCAAATTGGTTTAAAATTTATTGCTGCTTATATTAAACGTAGCTACTATAGGCATTAGCATTAAAGAAGTCTAAGAAGTTAGTAATAAAATGTAATATTTCCCATACATCATTTTTGGTATTACCTACTTGTGCATACATACATAAATGAATATTTTAAAGAACCAAAAAGAAAATTACTATAGTAATATTCAATTGACATATCTATAAATAATATGCTCATTAATGTTAAATAGTAAATAATTAGTTTAAGACATATATAAAAAAGTTAGATGTTCAGTATATACATATTATGTACATACTCGTATATATATGTGTAGATATGTACTACTATGGCATTTATATCGTAAAATTTGATTATATGTGCAACCACACAATGGAATGTCAAGTGTTTCATCGCTGATGATTAGTTATAAGCGTCATACGTGTTTTGTCAATGAATGAGAACTCAAAAATGTGTCTCCTGCAATGGAGGTGAAATTCAACGAAAATTTTGATTAGAATGAACCCATTGTACTGTTGACCGATTGTTTCTGTGCAAGTTCATTTACCCAAACATATCGCTCAGCCGAATATATTCCAGGTTTGTTTATTTTATACAGCTCGTACCTGCTATGTAGTTTTCGCTTGGGTTTTTTTCGCGTGGTCAATTATTAAAACTTCAAAAGGAAACTAATAAAACTAAATAGTTTCATTCCAGTTTAATATGACAGAGTTGATAAAATTGGTTTTTCTTTACAATCGATTTAGAAATATACCTATAGGTTATATGGATTGAAGTATTTACATCTTAATTTTAGGTACTGTTGAACATAATATATCGTATCTATAGCAAAGCTTAATTTGATTTTTGCAGAAGTTTGTATGAATTTTATAGCTACAGCAAGTTGAATGTTCCGTTAGTATTCTTATACGCGTGTGAGACAGTAAATTTTGAACAATTTTTCTAATCTCTACGGCATCGTTCTCGCAGCTCCGACCGTTCTCTAAAGCTTGGAGAACGAAAATTTTCCAGAGAAAATGCACTTATTTAAAATTTACATACATGTTTGATTTTTGTTATTCTTAAATCCCCTATAAATCCGAAATTATTACAAAAGGAGATATTTGGTATTTG
The DNA here is from genome assembly GCA_018244795.1 of Parelbella ahira ahira. Taxonomy (NCBI): domain Eukaryota; kingdom Metazoa; phylum Arthropoda; class Insecta; order Lepidoptera; family Hesperiidae; genus Parelbella; species Parelbella ahira. The sequence goes on from DWME01000823.1 coordinate 13,038, forward strand.
GTGCTCTCTGCATATCCCGAACGGGACCTGGTATGATGGTATAATAACTTTAAGTATATAACAACTATATGCAAGCTTTACCATGCCAACGATAGCTCAGTTTAAACACAATAATGTGATCAGCGTCTGAGTAAAGTCTACTTTGATACCTGGATCTATTCACGGTTGTTGGTTCTGGAACGTAGACCGCTAATTATAGTTTTGAAACAACATTGTCTGACTTGATCTTATTTAGTACGTTTGTTTATGAAATAGTTTTGGCACATTAAACTTTGACTTTTCGTTAAAAAACGTTATTCATATTAGTGGATACAGTTATTTTACACTTTTTACAAGTTGTATGAATGGACGGACGGCTTCGATTAGACAGATTGTTGGATGGACGTATGGATAAATCAGGAAATGATTGAAATAAAGCGTAATCAATATTAGCTCATAATCACATTCAAGTTTCTGCGACACCAAATTAACTCTGCCAAATCATTTCACCGATGTTGTCCTTTTAAATTCACGAACTTTATTTCACTATGATAATTTTATGTATTGCAGGCATATAACAAAAATTAGGTGGTTATCCTATTGATTGTATTTGAAAATAAATATTTACATGTGTGATATAATGAGGTAATTTTAAAAGCATTTTCCCCATTTACGCCCGAGAGACTAATGAATGAAAGAACGAGACTTATCATTAATTACATATTTACGTTCCGCCTAAGATTAACGGGCGCTTTGTAGTAAACCGAACGAATTACATCCGGACTTAAATCGTTCGGACCGATTCGATCAAACTTTTATTTACTTCCATTGCAACTGTGACGTAATTAGTTCGTTTCAAGGTTCATTGCACTATTACCTATCATAATTTCGTAGATGTATTTTTCAAAGTCAAGAGTCATTACATTTATTTTTAATTATTATTTTACTTTCTTCATACTTTAATCCAATTCAGTCATTTGATGAATTTATTATGTAATGTCTCCTTCAATTAACAGCAGTCACTTTTAATACAGTATGAACACTTTATTCGCTACGAAAATCTACTCCGACGCTATATAGTCAGGTACCTATAGTTATTTTTGTATCCCCCAGTAACAGATAGGTATATCGATGTCAACGTCAACTTAAAGAACATATCCACAAACCAGATTGCGATCGCTTAAGAGCGAAAATGTCCTGCGAACACCATCCCAATACACTCGAAAGGTAGAGGGCCTAGAAAATAAGTGTTCGCGCGACGTTCCTCCTTCAGACATTTGTATATAGGTATACATATATATCGCTTTCATTGAAAGGGAAGTAGACGCCCTACTCTTCACTTCGGAAAAATTCTCGATAAACTAGCACTCAATATGCTGCGAAATATTGGTGTCTGTAAAAATCTATTAACGGATGGCTGTCTCCGCCATGTTTAAAACGTTGGAGTCCTCCGGGCTTCGCAATCAATATTATCAGGAGAGGGTTGATTGAGGTGTATATCGGTAATTCAGAAGCACTTAACGGTTCATCCGATATGGTTCTAAATCAATCTCAGAAGTGTTACCAACTCTGAGGACTGAATAAACAGGTCAAACATATGTGTGGACATACCGTACATTTCGGTACAGGTTGTACAATTACATATAGACGCGTGTTTAATGGACGAATATAAAGTAACAGACAATCAATTCGAGCAGTGTAAAGAGTTAATAACGAGGTTGGCAATGTCAATCGATGTACGATAATGTATATACCTATAAAGACAGATGTGACGCTAAAGATTGTACATTGCGTGTCTACATGTTGCAATTACCCGATCGAACTACACTGTCATGTCCCAATGGCGAAGTTAGGTTAATATGAATAAAGCTAGGGTAAAATCGGTTCAGTTAATATAAGTTAGGTTAACACCATGTATGTTAGGATAGGATAGGATAGAATAGGTTAGGTTAGGTTAGGTTAGGTTGGGTTGGGTTAGATTAGGTTAGGTTAGGTTGTGTCCTTCTAAGTCACTGTACCTAACCGATCCGATCCGATCCTAATCCTAACCGATCCAACCCAACGCTACAATCCAATCCGGAATTCAATACCTATATGACATGTTCGATAATTAATAGTTGAACTCAAATAAAAATACAGAAATAAAATTTTACTATCAGTACACCAGGGAAAGAAATTATAACATCCATAGTTAGAAACATTTTTAACAGAGTTTACATTGAACTGGGTGCGCAGTTTGAAGTTCACCGGTTCATCGAAATTGAGATATGATAGTGTATTGTGTAAAGCGTTCATATGACACAAAATTCACAGTTGACAGAATTTCGCTCGTGCACACATCGGGGTAGTGGGTGATTTGCAATGAAAATACTGGCGCAAATTGATTCAATGGACATGCACACGTGCGCGCCGTTTTCAAAATAAAAGATATGTTTAACCAGCGCTCCGGGGTCAATTTGCAATACCCATTCACTATTAATATAACCAGTTCGAATACCATTATACGAAGAGGGAGTTATCTGAAAGAATGAAAGAAAGAAACGTTTATGCAGAACACAGCAGCACATAACGTTATACAAAACTTATCATTAAAATCATCCTTGTCGTTTAGCAGAACATCAGTACAAAGAGATGATTGACACTTATAGATCTGACTTTGAGTAAGTAGGTACTAACAACTGTTCAAATAATTTGTTAAATATATATAATATTAAAAATAAATAAAAATTGATAATTAAAAAAAAACATAATATCACTCCTGTAATCCCGAATAGTTAGGCAAAGAAGTATCGTTCATTCCTACCTTTCACCAAATAGGTTTACGTTCCACCATGGAATAGGTGTTGAGCCTATTATTATACAGCGGGCGCAACTCCTGACTGGCCACTACTAAAAAACGTAAGTGAGCAAAATCCAGTAGTCTCTGAGACAGGGATCGAATCAAGAACTTCTCCATCGTCATTTGCGCATGCAACCACTTGATCAAGGAGGCAGTAATAAAGAAAAAATCATAATGTTAGATTTGTAAAAAAAAAAAATTCTGTAAAGATTTGGAAAAAAAAAAAAATTTATATATTTCTTTACACTTCTATCAATGGTTTCAACGAATAAGTGAAATATTGAAGGAAAAACATCTCACTCCCTGCCCGAAACGTTCATTCTGTTCAGGATAATATTGTTACAGAACAAATAATTCTACAAGTACAACGAGTACAATGTCATTGCAAATTCCTAAAACGTAAAAGTTTACGACAGAAGCTTTCGGATTCATTTCTATAGTCATTATATAGCCCTTGTAAAAATAATATCAACCTTAAATTAGAAAAACAACACTTGTCCTAATATGTAGAAGTATGCCAAAAACGATTTCTTAAAATGAAACTTAATATTATTGCGAAACCACTAAGTTTCTTTATAGAACTTTGCTTAACTTTTTGGTTAAAAATATGGATAATTCGTGATAGATTATTTCCGCAATTAGCGCCGTGTACTCATACTCCCCTGAAGGGCCGTGCTTTCAGAGTTGTTCAGTGTTTGTTCTGGCAGCTTCTGAAACGGTCGCCGCCACGGTCTCGACGGGTTCACTCCTTGTGTGAATATGTTTTCATAATAAATAAAAGTTACACAACGTTTATATTAAATGTGAATAAAACATACATATTTAATGTGTTAAGTGCTTCTTATAACTTGTGAACTACGTTGATGTAGGTAATGAAAACTTCGAAAAGTTTTCTACTTACAAGTTTCAGCGGCAGTTTAATAAATGTAAGTCATACACTTTATTTCTGATTTAAACTTTTTTATTGCATATAAAATATTTAAAGAGCTCTTATGAAAGGGCAAAGTTTTCGATCATTTCATTCTCATAATAATTTTCGGAATATATCAGAAATATTTTTTTATTTAATGTTAAATATTTTTAAATAAATTCAAGAAAATAAGTAAGTTATAAATTATTATGTTTTAAAATTATTGAAACATGTAATATGTATGTATGTACATATGTATATTTGCTTGGTATTAAAATATATTCAAACACAAAATAGTTCAATATAATATTCTTCTCTGTGTGTCCACCGATTTTTATGGACGAATATTTATGGACGAGCTTTAGTTAAAAAATTTTGATATAAAAAAAATAACCGTCGAATTTTGACAAATTGGCGACCATTCGGTTTCCTAGTTAATAAATAAATAAGTAATTAATAATAAATTCCTATTTCACATTATTTTAATTATTCATTTTTCACGTCATTACTTTAATTATTATTTCTTCATATTTTAACCACGGTTTATTTTTTTTGGAATATGGGAATATATTATTTTTTTTATAAAATTTTAATCGAATCTAACTAGCCATGCAGCTAGGTAATTGATTGAGATAGAATTTAATATATACCTATTATTATCCCCAGACAAATTTTTAAGGCCCTCCAGGCATCTAAAAATTTTATTATGTTATGTGGAAGAAAAATTAAAGTGATTTGCAAGGATAACGACGGCATAAGATGTAATGTGGACATTTCCGTTTTACTACTGTAACTTTAAAAGTGAAATGCGAATCACGGCTGATAATAAAAGAAAAACATTTTTAGCGAAACTCCATTGTAAGTGAAACTCCAAGTAAGACATTGAGTTCTACATTGTTTTTCAAGGTATGCGAAATCTGCCAATTCACATTTGACCAGCATGGGAACTTATGTCCAAAACGGTTCTAGATTCTTAACGAAAGATGGTAATGATGATGAAGGCCATAATGATGAAAGTGATGATAATGATGATAGTGTTGATAGTGATGATAGTGATGATAGTGATGGTGCTGGTAAGGGTTTTAGTGATGGTTATGATGATGATGATAACGTATTAGCTTGCTTTGGAATCATTGCATATTTTTTTAATAAACGAGCGGCTAAGCTACAGCATTCTTTAAATTAAAGTTGGTGTCTATTGCTATTTTCAAAGGAACTTTATGCATAGAAAATATGCGAACGTGCAGAAAAAAGCTGACTTGATGAAAATATTATGTACCTACCTAAAGTGATCATGCTCTTGTATGTCAGATAACTTTAACTTATACGTATAGTTTAGTATCATTCTTTGGTATTTCGTCAGCGTCATCACAAGCCTGTTTCTGTCGACTCCGGGGCAAAGGTGTCTTTATAGCACACACCTTTTTGTTATTGATTAATACAAAAATAATTTAACTAATTAGTGAAAAATTCGCAAATTAGTACCTATTTAATAATAACGGAACATCAGGCCTATCCCAAGACCTCTCGGTCTCGAACTCACTTGCAAACACTCGACCAACGAGTAAGACAATTTATTTAATAATAATTTCTAAAAAGTGCAATATTGCTAATATGTAAAAATAGATCATAATATTGACGCAAAATTTTCGTTTTAGTATGGAGGTTAGATTTCTCAATTTCACGTCGAGTTCCAACAGATTGTAAAACTTTTGTGAGTTACTAAAATGATAAAGGCGTCATAAAAAATGAGGCGGCCATCATGCGTTTCCTTTCTGACGAATTATCGGAGACTTGTAGCTGGAAGCCAAACTTTCCATCTCCATCAATTTAATCCGACTTATGGTTTTGATGAACTTAAGCGGATTTTAATTTTAGCAAATTTATTAAGAATTCGATTATATTACTTTCAAAAGATGATTTAACAAAACGCAAAGAGTATTTAAGAATGGCAACGGTACAAGAATCGATCCCCATTCCGCATGCCCAGCGTGGGGATTATTGGCCACAAAGCCTCAGCGGCAGCTTTTCCCCGACTGTAGACTAACTTAGGAAGGCAATGACAATGATTACAAAATACTGCTATTCATGTCATATTATATTTGTTGTCATGATAAACAGTTGCTTCTGCAAAACAATGTGTTGGTACCATCATAAACTAGAACAAATAGGACATACACTAGTTTATCCCGTTGGTATTAATATATAATGGCTATTACATTGCGAGGACTATGAGCGGGTTTGGGCGGAAGCTCGAGGGACTCACTTGGCATCTGGTTCGAACGATATGCATCTTCATTTAACCTATTGAGAATACACTAAGCCTTGCCATCGCGTTGCACTAATTTGCAAGTCTAGAGAATTAATCTCAGTTTGCGATGCAAAAACCATTTGATCGTAAATATCAATTTTCTAACGAGTTTTACCTCGTAGAGAAATTAACGAAGTGCCGTATATAAAAGTGGAGTATTATCATCATTTTTATTTTATCACGCACGATCCTTTATGCGCCGCCTACCTTGTAAAGGATCGTGCGTCGTGCGATGGTGATACCCTTACAGACCTGACGTGCCTCTTCTACAGTTATCACTCTCTTCATATACGAAGACCAGCTTCGGAGACTTGTAACAATCCCATGAGATTTTTAAATCTTAAACATCCTTTGCACCTACATACGTAAGCAACATACATTAAAAATGTCTGTAGGTACTTCGGATGACATATTTCGTGATCCTAGTGAAATTGTTAGTATTAAAGTTTTATGTTATATTGTTTTTACTGACTCGGATTCCGGATCTGTGCCCTGTACAGGATCTGGATGTGTGTGTATGGCAATAGGCTCGTCACCTATTCCATTGTGGAACGTTAACGTAACTGGTGAAAGGTGGAATTGTACCACACTACTCTGCCTACCCCTTCGGGAATTACAGCGTGATATTACGTTTAAATTGTTTTTAGTTACTGCTTTAGGATTAGACTTTACTTGTTGAGAGGCAGTTTTATTGTTGGACAACGAGAGCCAAGTGGCCACACCTGCCCCATTCTTCTTAATATATGTATGGATTGAATAATAACAGTAAACACGAAGCATTTAAACTCGCCGCGAATATATTATTGTACCCAAAATCTATCTTTAGAATATCTATCAAAGTTAAAAATGTGTTGTAAATAATATACGATGTTCTTTAATATTGATGGCTTCCCTTTCATCATTTCTGGAATACATTATTGTACGATTTTCTATTATTCTATTACATGTGCTAAAATAGTCTGTTTACGAATTAACTCAGCTAGTTATATTTACAATTGTACGTGAACAAAAAATTATTAGCATAAACGTTTTCAACATATTTTATTATTATTGTTATTACTTATAATATTTACCATTAGTATTTTGTTACTCTAGGTCCCTTGCAGGATAGACAGAGGGCGCAGAGGGCCAAATATCTCTTACCTTACCGACCTGTTCTGATTTCTTTTACATTCACTTATTTAAATTTCATTACATGTAAAGTAATATAATATCAAGTTGTCGAGTATCTCAATAAAAAGTTCAAGAAAAATTGCCGAAGAGATTCTAACAATGTGTAACAAGAGGTCGGATACTTATTATCCGGTTTTTTGAAAAAGTTTCGATGTTACACTTGTCTGAAGTTTCAGTCCCGAAAAAAGCAAAGAAGTGAACATATAAGTCCTACACCTAACATGAATTTTGAATTTGGAACAAAAAAATGTAAGACGTACGTACATATTATAAGTATGTTTAGGGATAGTATTTTGATGCATATATCTAGGATATATTTTTTTATTATATTTTTCATTCGAAAGTATTTTCAAACGATTTTATTACATTTTTCTCAAATATTTAGTATATTTGAGGAAAATTTATTTTTCGATACCAATTTGCCAAGACTTATGACAACTGCTATTTGTAACAAGTGCGACAATTTTAATAAAATATCCTAACCCTATACAATTGCGATTCGTCAGTTTTCAATCACCCTACAACCAAAACTTTTGTAATACGAGTCGTTGTTTTATTAAAAGCGAGTTTTTTGTATACTGCAATTTTCGGGATAACTAAAAACGGTTTATCAAGAATGTGCAATTCAATGTTGACGAATCACGGCAGGTCTGCAAGGATAGAGATATAATGGCACTCCGTGATGTCTGCCAAACTCGAAAAGGACCTAGGTGGTATTAAAAAGTTCTAATAACAGTAGTTTCAACATAATATAACGCCTCTAAGAAATGGGGACTAGTTAGAGGAGATTAGAATATTAATTATGTTATACTGGGTAGTTGCAATAGGAGGTGAGAATGCAGTGAAAAGAATAGCTTCATGGTAGAAATAGGTGTGGCAATGGTACTCCCCCGGGCTAACCGTATATGTATTTTTAATAGGAAGGCAAAGGCACTATGTTACTGTTATTAACTCTGATATACACCATGATGTTCATTACTTTCGACGCACGAATTGGGCTCGTTGTAATCCAGAGCTGAAAAGCGGAATGCTGACCAGCTCAGCAGGATTTGAAATACATTCAAAAGTTTAATTCTGATATTTATTTTTTATATATTACACTTGTATATATTTGGAAATGTAGCCAGATTATTAGGAATCCTATTATATATTATATATCGATTAGGAATCCTATTATATATTATATTTAGTCCTATTTAATACTACAGATTTTTTACCCTTCGATCGTCGTGACGTTATAATTTTTTAATCTTTTAAAAATTATAATGATTATAAATTATTAAAAAGTTTAAAAATATATAATATACACGAATTGTATGTAATTAGACTACATTTTGATCTGAGCTTAAAATCAGCCTAATGAGACGATATTCATAAGACACTAACGATGTTTGAAAGAGCTAAAAATGAATATTGAATTCTAAAACCGAATAAATGTTTACATCTTACATATTTCGCAATAATTAGAGCCGATGGTTTCATGTAAATCTATTGTCTATTTTAAACAGTTTTATTCGAGAATTCTTCGATATTGAAACAGTTCAGTGATTTCATCTTTAATTCTCAATATTAATATCGCGCCGAAATGGAGATTCGCTTGAATGAATTACTTAGACTATTATATATGAATAGATTTTCGAGAGTTTGGCGTTCTACGAAAATGACTGTTGTCGTTAATTGTAAATATTGCTCTATAATTGTATATATTGTATATTGTTACATTATAATATTGGGTGATCGCATTGTTGTTTGATTAATATATACCTATAAATACTTATAACATTATGTCACGCTTTTATTACCCCGATGGGTTAGGCAATACAGTGTGGGTGGTGTGACCCTGTTGCTGTACAGTAGAAACGCGCTTGCAACCACTCGTCCAACGAGGCAGTCGAGATAGATAGTAGGTATATATGTATATAAGTATTTCATAATTGGTAAAGGTTGTATCAATTTAATAGTTGCAACTTTATCGGAAAAGATTCAGCAGTTTTCGCTGATTGCATTCAATTCCGGAAACACCCGCAGCGAATGTAGAATGGGTTTACGACGGGCAACACCGCAACGGCGCGCCGGTCGCGCGAAACAGAAATCGAATGAAAAACCGATAATTACGAATATTTGCTGAAGCCACGAACCGACTGAAAAATGTAGCCCGCTACCGCTGGGCTGCGTTTAACTGCACTGTTTAACGGTTTTATTACCACTAAGTAATTGAGTGCTCAATAAACAAATGAACAATTTTACTTTTATACTTAATTTAACACTTTGTAAGAATTATATGTAATAGAAAACAGATACGAGGAATAATCCTTTCAGATACGAGGAACAATTTTTACATAACAATTTAGCACAAGTTAGGCGCCCTTATCGCCCAAGTAGCGATTTCTTTCAGAGAACCTGTAAATGTAAACGACTCACAAGATAACCCAACAAATATCATAAGATCACGCCCGTATTTCCCCGAAGGGTTAGACACAGGTGAGTAGTATTCCACGATTCACCAGTTATTATATTCGTCTCATCGCGGAATAGGGCGTAAGACAATAAAAAAAATGTATAGGATATATAATAATATTTCAATTCACCGATGACGTTCCGACATTTTGTTATATCGTAGTGTCTTGTTAGGCGTATAAGGTCACGGTAGACAAGTAATCCGATTTACGGCGCCACAAAATAATTGGATGTCACAAATGGTTTCTATTCGAAAGGATTAGTTCAGATTAAATGGCTTAATGTGCCAATGATAATCAAACTCGACGAGCAAAAGGAGAGATCTGTCTAAATATATTATGTGTATACATTTATTAATGTATTGAAAATGGTTTTCCCTTTGTCCTCCGACTACGTGGAGTCTAGGTAATAGAAATATCAGTATAAGACTGCGTTGATGTTGAATCGTTTATAGATGGTTTTACATTTTTTTTTCATTCCATAGAAGTTTTTTTCTGATTTAAGCAAATGAAAAACACCTATTTTTCCGCCGATTACAACAGTTATTTTAGTCATTTGTTTTTATCTAGATATCTATTATATATGTATTTTATAGGTAAAGAATAGCATAATTCATTTTTATATAATTTGATAAGAATGTAATAAATTACGATTGCACAAATACAGTGATGATATAAGATCTTGTAATAACCGTAAAAAAATTAAAAAGTTAGCAATTCTTCGGTAGCCATATTTATATCCTTATTATATTTAGTTAGGTATTTGTGCAAATATTATAATGATCTTTAAATTACATAAACATTCAAGAAGGGTATGTCCCTAAAAATCACTTATATTATCACAGAAAATATTTTTCTTTTATTGTATAGGTCTCTCGGGCTGAAATTCCACATTAATGTTATCTCACAGACTAAGCGTTACCAATACATTTAAAAAAATAAATCAAATTTCGAATAACATTATTACAATATCAAAATACACCCAGTGTAGCAGGAGAGCAACTGCTAGTGAAATATATGTTTAATTTCAACTTGCAAAACGAATGTATGCACAGTGATACAAACCTATTGCGGGTAGGTACCTACGCGGTTTGCGCGAGCTCGCTCCCGCCGTCTTTCTTACTTGTAAAAATTTAAACAGTTTTAAAACTTTTAAAGGTAAAGTTTCCCTAAGATAACTGTACGACAGCGCAGTGATACAAATTCTTAAGTCGTCTCCTTACAAAGTGACTGCTGTATCGTTTATTAATAATACTTGTATTGTAGGCGCTGAGACAAATAGTAGTAAGTACCACGAGAGAAATATGAATTGAATAATTTGCATTTTCATGTTCTGCTTTGCATTTGTATTGTCGACATCTGCCTTGTGACTTCGTTTACTCGGTTTTATGTGCGGCGTACAGATAATTAGAGTTGTAGTCTTAGTGGTGGGATTTATCTCTGCTTTTCCGTCTCAGGTGCTTAGCGGGACATGCTGTAAACATGCCAGTGGCTGGCAATTTACTGCTTTGCCTTGTCGTGGCTGTTCCTTGTAATAATAGCTAAGTATTAGGTAGTCTATATTAGTTTTGCTTATATCATAAAGTTGCTACTACAAAATGATTGTACACACATAAATGTCAGGTCACTTACGCGGTAGGCAGAGAGTACAAAGTGCGAAACGCCTCTATCTTTATAGATATATCGCACTTTTACGTTCATCCCTCCCTTCATACATGCTCACCAAAGACTTCTGGCTCCTTCATGTTGGTACAAAATGGTTGTATACCTTAATAAGTATTGAAGGGAATTTTGGTGTCAGATTAAAATTGGTAATACACGTTTGGTACTAAAATATCATTTATTCTGGCCATAAATGGCCAGCTTGTTGAGGCCACAAAACGCCGGCTCTAAGGCCAGGCCCATTGGGGTATACTAGTCCCTAAACAGCCTTCTTCCCACAAGTGTTGGGATATCTAAAGTAGATTTTCCTCCTAACTAACAGAAGGCTACTAATTTAGTATTTATATATACACTACATTTACCTGCGCTGACAACAAAGGAATTGTGGACGAGAAACTCGAAACTATCTCGCGGAAGATTTGCAACCTCGCAGCTATACGAGTTCTGGATTTAAAGATTACAGTGTTCTGGTAACTAAGAAACTGGATAGAACAATGCAACCGCCGTCTCACTGCACCCAATTTTTCTTATCTATAGGCACATATATAACTTCAAAGTGATCGATGTTCAGAAAAAATGTTTATAATTTTATTTAGGCAGAAAGCATGTAGTTCCAATCATCTCGATCCTTACAGACCTGACGTGTTACTTTTACATTCGCGTTATACACGCACACGTTCAGACACTCTTTGTCTTTTCTTTACGATTCCTTTATTGTTTTATGTCGGCACGCTACTAGTTTTCAGATAGTTCTCAGAAGTACTAGTAGTCTGAATGTTATGTAACATTGACAAAAGGTCACATTCAGTGACTACTAATTGAAGATGTTTCGTCGTATCCACCTATGTATGTACGTCTATAAAGGTTGGCACAGATACAGCTATTACGATAATATACATATATGTATATTGTTATAGCATGGCGTATTATAATATCTATCTATAAATATGATAAACCTGCAACTGTTCTGTGTGTGTACATTAAAGATATTTTTGAATATGTATTGTTAGAATTTTTGTCCATTTGTCTGTACGTCTGTTAGGCCCCCTATCTCGACAACGACTTAATCGATTTGGGTGCGTTTTCGCTGATATATTGCCGTAAGCGTCATTCATGACTCAGTGCTAATTTATTTTAAGCAGTTCATAAATAAAAAGGGCTATGACAATTTATAGAATATATGAAGACACCAATATAATTTGAGCTCTCATGTATATGGCCCAGCCTATTAAATAGGGTTTAATTTAGACTAGAAAATCTAGTCGGGCGCTGTCAGACCCGTATAAAGCGCACTGCTAGGTCACCGTACATTATTTAGTGTCAGTTTTATTACAATGTTGTCATAAATAAAAAAATATTTTTGAATTTAGAGCATGCCGTCAAACCAGCGAACGGAGTCGCTGGCGACAGCTTGTATCATGATATATTTTTTATACTAACGCTCAAGTGACCACACACATAGCTATAATATATGTACATATCTTTGCTACGTCATCAAAATATGAAACCACATATTGTAAGACATATTTCTGTATAGCTAGAGAGTATTGCGAATACAATGTTTAAATCCATTATAAAAACTAATCTTTGTAAAAAGGCTTATTACAAGGTTAATGATTACTTAAATGACAAATATGCCTTGTGTGATGCAACTCCAGCTACACAATAAATAACTCACAGTATAAGATCCTAATATACCATGTGTGTACTTATTTGAAAAGATGCTTAAGCAGACCTATGGAGTTTCTTTCGCCGCTTCTTCTCCATAGCGAGATATGTTCCGAAGCAGTGGTAGCTTCACCCCGACGTGCAAAAAGTGTTCTATTGAACCAACCTTGAATAAATGACATTTGAATTTGAATTTGAATTTGAATTTGCATAGTATGCCTTAAGGCCTCCGCGAAAGTAGATGTCTCAAAACGAGGAGCGAGGAGGGGGAACGTGGAGCACTACGCGAACGACGCTTAGTAGTACGAATCGGTTTCCTATATCTTGGCTCATGTCGATCACGACCACGCGAACTGTTACGCGTATCACATTGATCATGGCTACGCGGAGTACGCCACGAAACACAATGACTACGGGTTCGAGACTCACCCCTTGAAGTGAGTTTACCTCTTGCCACTTCATTCTCGATCTCACAACTTATCCCGAGAGCGCCGCCGTTTGCGATTAACACTGAGCAAGCCTATCTCTGTTATCGAGAAACATAGGCACAAAGAGTCATGCAGCTACGGCATGAAGAGTTGCGCAGCTCCGGTACGGGGAGTCATGCAGCTCCGGCGCGCAGAGTCGCGCAGATCCGGAGCGCACACTCGCGCAGAACCAACGCGCAAAGTCGCGCAGCACCGGCGCACAGAATCGCTCAGCACCGGCGCGCAGAGTCGCACAACACAAGCGCGCAGAGTCGCGCAGCACAAGCGCGCAGAGTCGCGCAGATCCAGCGCGCACACTCGCGCTGATCCAGCGTGCACACTTGCGCTGATCGAGCACGCACACTTGCGCAGATCCGGCGCGCAGAGTTGCGCAAAGTTGCACAGCACAGGCGCGCAGAGTCGCTCAGATCCGGCGCGCACACTCGCGCAGATCCAGAGCGCATACTCGCGCAGATCCAGAGCGCATACTCGCGCAGATCCAGCACGCACACTCGCGCAGATCCGGAGCGCAGAGTCGCGCAGATCCGCCGCTCACAATCGCGCAGATCCGGCGCGTGCTGTTGCGCAGATCCACCACGCACACTCGCCCAGATCCGGTGCGCACAATCGCGCAGATCCGGCGCGTGCAGTTGCGCAAAGTTTCGCGGCACAGGCGAACATGGGAAACAAAACATTAGCCCATACCTACATTAGGTTGACAAGAGTTTTTACCTTACAAAGGCTCGGCTGTACCTGACTATAAACAACCAATCAAAGTTCTATCGGGAACTGTTAGACCTGTTTCACATTGTTAGGTTCAGTGGATTTAGCTAGTGCTTTGACTTTACACAAGTAGATAGGAGCGAGACAGGTATCCAGAGTCGTTTGCATTCGTGGCAACAGCACGAACCTAGTGATTAATAACTCAGCTAATAACAATGGTAGTCCTAAGTTCGTCGGTGAGGCTCTCCGACATTATCATTTCCAGCATGGTATGTTAAGTGTCCACGCGCGGGTCACAATAATGTTTTCCCCTCCTTCGTCTCTGGTATCGCCGCCCGCACCTCCTTGAGATCGGCTCCGCGTCGTGGGGCTTTACGCCCGACGAGTGCACACGCAACGCAAGCGTTAAATTCCGAAGAGGAACTATACGGTACGCTGTACCTACATGTATTTACCTGCAACGCTAGAATTAAATACCGCATAGTAAGCATATTCAGAGTACGTTGATGCTTTTCAGAAGTAATATTGATTGTTTCAAACAAGATATCGTCATCGTCTTATTTGGCAAGGCACTATAACTTAAAGTCCCTCTTAAAGTTTGTCCACTTACGATCGCCTGTCACCTACTTATTTAACCAGGAGCAAGAGTCTCCCTTGAAACAGTTGCCGATATTTAGAAGGCGTTCGTGATCACTCCAACCTGTGCGTGATCTACGTCTAAACACCAATCATCGATGTTATGTTAATGAACATCGTAATATAAAACTGTTGTATAACATCGTAATATAAAACTGGAACGTAAATATAAAATCGTTGATTTGGCCTCACCTGCTTACCAATTGAACGAATAGCATCAATTATGCAGTCTGTTACCATGAAAGAAAGCTCATCGCCTTCACTTGCCATGACCTCCAAATCGTATCCGACTCAGCGAACTGTCGCAACGATGACTCGCAGGGCCATGTCATACTACGTCTGCAAACGCCTGCGATTCGTCCTGTCTACCAAGGCGTACCACGCCGGCACCGTAGTCGTAGGCTTCAACATGGCGTTGCTGTACATCGCTCACGCGATCGGTTTGGTCGCGCAGCACAACGCTCCTCCAAAGCTGAAAGCCTCGCCAACATCGCTTCCATAGTGCGGCTCGTCGCTTAAACAAACAGACTAAAACAAGGCTCTTATAGCAGTCTGGCAATGGTTGTTACGGGCTTAAATTCGGGGTCATAAAATGCAACTTGGAGCAATGGTATTTCACTCGTCTGACATACCGTTAAAATGTTAAAACTCATAACATTATTTACAGCGTAGGTACTTAACATGGATAGAATATTACATTTAACTATTACACATTACTTCGTAAAATACTGCAGCAGTATTAATACAGCGTTTGTATGAACAACGAAATTCTTTCATTTAACTATCTAGCCGAGGCAATCGCGATCAACCCAATTATTAGTTATCCGCGCACACAACCTCTGCACAATACAAATCAAAGTGATGCACACTTGATTCCAACGCCAAAACATAATAATTTTGAGACCTTACTTCAGTTAGAGCCAATAAGACTCTATAAACTCAGTCTGTGATGTCCGCTTCTCAATGCCCGTTGGATCTCCAACCCGCAAAGCATTTTCCTTTCCTGCCTCCGTAATACTCACGCTTGCAAACTGATGAGTAACTCGAAGAAGTGACGGTAATGAGCAGCGTTCTTATTCAGGGTGCAACGGGAAATCAGCTGGCTTAACAACCACCGACACTGGTTTCACCCTATTTTCGATCGTAACTCACCTCGCTAGGATAATAGTATCAAAGGTTTTTTTTCAAATCGACTATTATCGTGTTTGTACGAACAGTCGCGGTACCAACGAGGGTTACAAAGGTTTGCAATACGATCTCGTAATCAGCTCGCCGTGTATCCAACGGTCGCGTCATATACGCACGATGTACATTAGATTTGCTTCTCACACGTTTCACACTACTAGAGGGGTTACTCTGAACAGAACAACGGAACGGAAAATAGCGCGCGAAGTAATCAGTATCCCACTTCTGATTTTAGGTTCAAAAATGAAATTCAGATAAAAACAAACACAGTGAATCATTCGAGCGGCAGCCTCGATCTGAGCCAAG
>DWME01000824.1:0-29348 GCA_018244795.1 Parelbella ahira ahira
ACATTGTTATTTTTATTTCGATTCGACCGTCCCCGGGACCACGCACCTTTCATATCATCATGGCACATCGTACAGCCCTTATCACCAACACAGTAAGATCTAAAATTGATCGCACCGCGCACCGTCGTAAAACACATCAGATATACAATTTGTTTTATTAACGACACTTAAACACTACTTATTAAAAATGTAGGTGGGAATTATTATTATTATTTCGAAACCCTTTATTGTAGTCAAATCAAAACCATAAGTTGTCGCTGGACAATCTCAACATAAAAGTGTTTATTTTCGTTCGACATGTTAAAGTTAAAAATTTGTATAAAGTAAGACAGCAATAAAAACTCGTTTTACTTACTTTTTTTCTTTATTCATCAATACAAATAAACCAAAGACAACTCCGTACATAACTATAATATCGTTATTTTGCTTGTCATATCATATTTTAATCACTTTTAAAAATTAAATAAAAATACCTATCAGTTAGATATATTGGATAAAAAAATCTTATTATCTTATATTACTTTTTGCTCATTTTCGTTTCACACTCACTCTATAAGCTACCCAAGTAAAAAAATCCAAATAAACAGAACGTAAAAACGTTAAAAAACATTAACATGTATCACGCGTACTAAGACATTACACCGCAAATTTCAATGTAGGTAAAAAAAAGAACACGATGTAACACGTACCTAATTAATTACATCAAATTCCCGTTACAAACTTTTCTACGCGTTTGTACGGAATTGTAGTGTCTGTTAACATTGACATCGGCGTCGTGCGGAGAAAGTGCCGTGTTAATACGTAACCCGTGACCCCCGGCTGTTGGCTGAGGGCTGTGTACAGATGTTTACATCGTACTTATTATATACGTACTAGCCTTAAGACAGTTAGATCCAAGTGTTTATTTGTACATACGAGTGGAAAGTTATAAATTTAATTTAATTGTGCGCTGTGTTGTATACGTCGTATCTAGTTCGTACACTGTTTGCTTCTGATTTCCACTTGTCGCTTCACCTGTACCCAATTGTATAAAATATCGTTACGTACAAAATAGTAACGTACCTACTTCTTATATATCTTTGTACTATAGTTTTAAGATAGAATGTTGTTTGCTTGGTGCACAGGCTGTCGAGTTCCCACTTGTCACTTCACCTGTACCCATTTGTGTCAAATATTATAAGACTGAGGAACTCTAGCTGAAATATCACACTTTTGAAACTGTTGAAAAAATTACTACCTCTTTGGTATAGTGGTAAGGTATTTTTGGGTTTTTCTAACTTGAAAATTCCTGTATTAGCTGGGTGGATGGATTTGATTCCAGTGTGTGACAATAGACTCACACTCAATTTCATGATGAATCGTAGGAGTGAACTACTCTCCTCCTGCCTACCTCTTTGTGAAAATACAGGCGTGATGTTATTATAGAATAAAAATCTTAATACTTTTACGTTAATTTGTATTGCCTGTCAAAAGATCTTAATGTTTTTTGTAAGTGAATATATACAAAATAATACACAGAGAAGAATGTCGGACCAAACTATATAGGCACATGTACAATGCTACATATATTGTGAACTGATGTTCAGAACCTCAAGGTTTTTAATATCGCGAGTGAGACACAGGTCTGGGGCGCACTTAAACGTCCTCATACGAAAACCGAAACAATCCGTGGAGTCGTAAAAGATCCGAAACATAACGCACCCACAATGAAAAGCCAAGGGATATTTATTGGACGATTTTATTGGTCGCTTGAAGAAATTAAACGTGAACATATATCACAATGAGTGATGGCCGACGTGCGTATGTAGCCAAGTAGTGACATGCAATGTACATGGTTCTTATAAATTATCATGTATCTTAAGGATCTACCCAAATTATAGCGAATAAGTTGCTGACGAGCGCCTTGCAAATTATTAAGATGCATTTACTAAAATTGATCGATAAGTACAAAACAGAAGAACCAAAGAATCGAAGTACAAATCTTTATTAAATAGCTTACTGAGTAAAATATATTAAATTTGATACTAATATGGATTATAGCGATAACAAGCAATTAGGAGATAAATGCAATTTGTCAATGCCAAAATCAGAATGACGTAATTAGTTTTGAAAAATATAGGCAATTATGAAATATTAATATAGCTGATCAAATGATATCATAGAATAACCCAGTCACATAAGAAAGACTCAGAAACATTGACTTTATACCTATAAAGTGAATCATCATTCATTCTTTCTTTAATATATTATAGTCACATCTCAGATCCTAACAAGAATAAATAAATAACTTGCACCTAGATATTAACATATCCTAACAATGAACACCAATAACCAATAACGCAAAGAACGAGTCTAATACATATTAATATAATTCGAACTAATTCTAAAGCAACACAATATCTATGAAATTTATCTGATGACTTTATGATCTTAACAATAAAGCCTAAAATCAATCACTGCACAAAATAAAAATGGGAAGGTGATATTTGATGTGATTCCCCTAAAGTTGGCCATACTATCTTTTGCGCGAAAACATAAGGATCAAAATTGTTTAAACGACAAGTCATCATGAGGTGCAAAGATTACAAGTTAAAACACGAATATTTTTTTAGATATAAGCGGGGGGTGTCAAGTCATCGCTTGTTAATCTATATTAAAATATACCTCATTGTTTCATTTTATTACCAAAACTTAATCAAAGGCTTAGTCCCGAACAATGAACGGCAAGAAGTTGTCTTGTCTAACTTGTATGCCTACGGATGACCAGTGCGTTTGTTTAACACGTTGATTTATTTTATGAATAGCATTACATGTTAAATATGTTTTCATTTCAATGAATTTCAATTTGATCGCTGTCGTTTCTATACATTTGATTTACAACAGTTGATATTTAACACCTGCTCTTAAAAACTGCCAATGACGCCAATTGTAAGACATAAAATAAAATGATGCAGCGGTCCAAATACCGAATGATCAAATTAAATTTCACAAGCATTCCATTGAAACAATATTCACAGCGGTAAAGCTCCAAGCTAATCAGACCGCTAAAGATTGTGTCAAAAGACAAGGAATAAAATAGAAAAAAAGAAACAATCATAAATACAATAGCGCAAGTCATAGAGTTTCCAACGTCGGCTCTCAATAGATCGAGACGATAGTCCTAGCTGGGTGTTTGCCAGTTCAATTATCATTACGGGACGATTCAGGCAAGTCACTGTGCTGTGGGTGACCCGCATTAAATCGGTTAATTCAAACTATTTATCAACTCCATTCGTTATGCATAGGATCAGATTTTGAAATTGTTTGATGATGTTATGGCATTCGGTCCATTGTGTGCCTCAACCCCGCCTGGCTTAGTTCGATGGGAGTGTACTGCGCTAACCGAGGTGCGATTGAATCTATGAATCTATTGATCCTCGGCAGTTAAACTGTAATAAAATAACGACGTACCAACAACAGTGTCACGGTACGAGTGAATGTCCAAAACTAAAGCATGAACGGCGTAAGTACAATGAGTCGATTGTTCCCGTTCAATGAATAGATTTACAATGCACGCCTGACACAAATGAGCACCTAATTGGAACATTACGACATCACACACTAAAGCCGTGCACCGATCGTGCGATAGCCTAAATTTCCACATTGGGAAGGATTTGATACCGATTCACAAGACCTAATCAGTTATTTTGAAAATCCATGTTGGGTCATTTGCTTTGATTTTATCTATTATTTTCATAATATTTTTATAAAGTATATGCAGAGAGTACTGAATGCAAGATACATCTATAATTACAGTCCTCACGCAGTTTTTCAGTTTTTCTAAATTTATCGGTCTCTGTATATACAGTTACGTACTTTATTCTTTCTCTTCTCTTTTACTAACACAAAATAAAAATCTTAATAAGCCTTGAAAATATTCTACTCACGATTATTCGTATTAGTTTCGACAATGTATTGTTATACACCAATTACAATTGTTTATTATTATATTATATTCGTCGAATTACATTAGGAAATATAATTCGAAAGGTCAAATGAAACGTGTAAATCATTATAACCTTTACTCTCGCGATGTATTGCCGCAGTTCGAAATGAAATCTCGAACAATAATTATGATAAGATCATATAAATTGAAATGCTGATTACATAAAAGAGAATTATGCAAAGATACCTAATCTTTCAAAAGAGATCCAATTGAAGCCAAATAAAACGTTCAGTACCTACCTGTATAAAAGTAAATAATTTAGCAAAATTAAATAGTTCTGAAAGTTATCATTTAATTGCTTAGAATGATGAAGTCAGAGTATTTCAATAACTGAAAAGTTGAATTAACTAAGTCACTGTTAACTATAAGAAAATATTTAGAAGAAAAGATTTATAAGGAAGAGCTATATGAAAGATACAAATAAAAGTTGAAAGCTCACAGTTAATCCTTGCATGTAAAATAACCATACGGACAATGACTGGAAGGGTAGGGACAAGGCAGCCAGTAGCGATCGCCGATAACCCCAAAGCCTATTTGGTGACATTTTGAAGTGTGTCACTCAGGCCGCGTAGCATCGTGTCGTGACGCCCGAAGTGGCGACTTCGTGATCCAAATTAATTAAAACAGAGACACAAACTGAAACTATCACGATTACTTTCAAGCTGCAGTGTAATGTGGATGTGGCGACTGAATTGACTCGGTAATTGTATTCAGACTTTGCCTTGCGAGGCAAGCTGTTCAGAAGCACAATTTCAATTTTATTCTAATTATCCTTTTTAAATATATTTATTTTACTTCATCTAACCAGTTAGAAACCTAAAAGCCGGAAGCAATTCCCGATTTTATTATTAAAGAAGTAGGTACCAACATAATTCCGATACCTACAATTTTGACAATAAATTAATGAACCATTAAACGCGACAGAATTAATTACACCCAATCAGCACATGTACAAAAAACGACGAGACCAAGAGAGTATACGATCGATAACTCGTTGACAATAAACGTGATATTAAAACGTATCAGACATATCCATACGGTGGGGCTCATAAAAATCTCGACAGCGGGCCACCGCTGAGCGGCATGAATCCACACGCCAACCGTCACATTTCAAAATACAATATGCTAATTAACAAAGCTCTTTTTTTGATTTGCGCTACGAACTCTCAGAAACGTATGCAAATTCACGACGGGCCTTTAATTACGTACCAAACACGACGAACGACGGTGTTAAAGATGCAGTTTTAAGAATTGTCTGTTTGTCCAACGAGCTGGGAGATTTAAATGGTAAGCGGATTTAGCGGCCGCGTTCACAATGACTATGAAAATGTTTATTACTAGCTTTATAATCAGGGCTGCCTCTTCCGACTCTTGCATCTTTTATCATTTTATCATCAGTAAATATGTGTTTGAAGATGCATAACACGAAAAAGACCATATAACAAAAAAATATGACGTCAAAACTTCCTTTGTATTTCGAAGATTAAAGGGCAATCCTTTTTAATCATATTTTTAAAATGCATTAAGGCTTTTACTTGATTAATTACTATCAGAGATCGCTCGGTTGCTTTTAAAATCCAGCTGTTAACGATTAATGAAAAATCACCTCTTAAATGACGCTCAAGCGATGTCACCATTAATAATGACACCGCTTCGTTCATCTCGAGATCTTTCCGAGAAGGAGTGGGCCCTTTAGTGTCGAACTTCGCATCAATACAATTCAAAATATACGGACACAAAAATGTCACCAATCGACAATAGAAAAGGACATTAATTCTATTCATCATATCAACGAAAAAGGATAGTTCATTAAAGGATACATTCCTCAAGTATTATTCTTCGAAAACTGGTAATAAAAATAATAACAAGAGGGCCACCCTGCCAAGTGCTATCAGCTCCATCTGTTGTCGCTGCGGACAAACTCGCCTAATGAACGATGATAAATCATATTCGAGAGGCGGCTCGCGGAGCACTCCATGTTTTTCTGAATAAATGATGTGCATCGACCCTATCTCTTTAAAACTGTATCCATTGACGCGTAGAACCCGAATCGATTTTCATAACGTTGTTTATAATTCAAATGTACGTTGTTTTTATTTAACAGTCGCTACAGGTGAATTGGTTACAAGAAACGTTGTAGACTGGTACCTCTGCCCGTGTCCCTGCCTGCACAGCATTGTGCTTACTAATGATTTTATGCAAATGCAGGCCTCTTTAGATCGAAGCCTTAGCGCGATCTCGAACCGTCAGGCACCGGGCTCATTATTAACAATTTGAAATATGACTTGGGAATTTTTAACAATGTATAGGGGAATAAATTACATTTTTATTGAGTGTCAAATGGGTGGGATTTTTCATTTTTTCATAAAATTAAAAATTGTGTTTTTTACAACAAGAGATAAAAATTCATGCAAATTAACAAAACGTTTTAAATTAGAGTATATTTTTTATTTACATCGGTGACACGATATAAGTGAAAGTGTAAAAATAAAATTTTCTTAATTTCCTTTATTTTTTACTTTGAAATTGTCACACATAAACCACAATTACAAACCACAATGGGAGGCCTATGTTCAGCAGTGGACAGCTATAGGCTGATGATGACAAACCACAATTACAAACCACAATTACAAATCACATATACAAAATATTATAGGTCATAACAACTGAACCGTGGGAGTACCTATACTGTGTTACTAAGGATTGTTCCTCTGCCTACCTCTTCGGGGAATTCAGGCTTGAAACTAAAAATGGTACTTTACTTCGTAGTTATATCCCAGCGGTGACGACACGCTTGTCCTCAAGGTCAGCGAGGACAGTAAACTTCATTAGGAGATGAATAATTACGTTAGTTGCGCTGACGCGTCGCAGTCCCACGTTCTTCCGGCAAGAACAAAGGATGCACTTAATCGTTAGTTAACCTTAATTCCTATAATTACCGGCCGCTCGCCAACCATTGACGTTGTGATTTATTAACCCACAGAACGGTAGCTTGACACCTTCACGGCAAACAGTTCAAAACTTCAAACATTGCACTATGAATACACTTCGTATAGAACGCACATCTCTTTGATGTTCGTTCTAGTGCTCGCTATTATCTGCGCTTATCTGCTACAAAGGCTGTAATCGATTAGTGGATTTATAATGCAACTGTCGGTCCCTAGTGTGTTCCTGTTAAGGAGTCTTCAATATTATTATTTTGCTCTAGTATGGATTAGAAAAATTTTAATTCCCTGCTTGAGTAGTTGCAAGCGCGACTTCTGATCCAGAGGTCCTGGATTCGAACCCCGGGTCGATTTTTCTAATTTAGGTTTTATAGTTAAAATTGCCAATATGCCACGTTGGGCCATAAACGTAACTGTTAAAACGTGAGAATGTACTACACTCCTCTACCTATCCTTTCAGGAATTGCAGGCGTGATGTTACGTTTAAAAGTCACATAGTTTTTACACAAAGGCCTATTTTACTATAATGTCGGTGCTCTATTCTTATTCGTAATCAACGGTTGAGTATTTCGCTAATGTACCTAACTTTGTGAAGACCGTGAGAAAAAATACTTCGTGCTTTCAAATTAACGAATCAGGTAATTTGAGGTTTGCCCAATTAGTCTGGGAAGCTTGTCTAACGTCTTTGCTTAGTTCGTTGTTAACTGTTCGAGTTATTCTTGGTAATACTTACTTCGACAATGTTTGTACCTAATGTTGATTGGAGATTGAGAGGAAATAAAAAAATATTTTAACTTATCTCACTACGATGTTGTCAATGTTATGGTGTTTAAAAAGTTTTCATTTATTATTCGTTAATATGATTTAAAATGTTGATTATAGGATTAATCAACAATAAATTTAATAAATGCTAAAAGAGACGTTTTTATACGCCCAAAAATAATACGGGTTTTAATAAACGTAACATCACGCCTCTAATCCCCGAAGGGTTAGGCAGAGGAGTGTGGTACACTCCCACGTTTCACCAGTTACGTTTCAGTCCCATGGGTTAGGTGGTGAGCCTATTGCCATACAGTGACTTTGTTAAAAACACAACAAAAACTACTCTCGGGTATATGATACAAAGGGACATAATATTTAATGGGAGATAATTAGTAGATAGTTAACAATTACTACATATTAATACCATCAAAAAAGTACCTTCCATCGGCAGTCGCGCTTATAAGCACTCGATCAACGAGACAGTCACATCTCAGCAAATATTAAAAGAGAAAAAAATATTAACGTCAATCCAAAATTACATAAACTCTCAAAATTTATGGAAGAATAATACTATCGACAACAATAATAACAAATTATTATATATTTTATTCGATACCGAAACAGCAATATCGCAGTTATGGTTTAACCTTTAAACGGTCACGACGGGTTATTAGTCAAGTATGGCAGGAATGTTCGTCAACGTTTACCTAAGAAGGGTTAATTAATAATAATAACGTACACAATGCAAACGAAACACAATATCGCAGACACGACACTACGGGAATTAGCGGGAAATACCGAACATTTACAACGAGGATGTAGACTTGAGAACATTCAGATATGGTCAGGTTTATAATTCAAGCAGGAAATTTAAGGGAAGTTCGAAGTCTCTGAAATCGGAGAACATATGAAGAGTGTTATAAGCGTGGAAAAAGCACAGCCAGTCTGCAAGGTTAGAGATATTTGGCACTCCGTACTCTCTGCCTGCCCCTTAAGAGTCCTGGCGTAAAGGTATGTATGTAAGAAATTAATAAGAAATTCCACAGATATGATCCAAAGGAATTGCACAAATATCTCTAGTCTTCAAATACAGGTACTCAGTGGAGGAACTTAAGAATAATTTTATTAGGTACTACACAATTGGCGTTTTCATTATCATCAATCGTTTTTGTCAGTCCACTCTTGGATATGGGTCTACTTTCAGATAGAGGATGATTATGTCGGTAATCTGACACGCTGGCCAAGTGCTGGTAGGCAGACTTTCCTTTCACTTGTGGTCTAATATTAATGCCTGCCAAATCGCGTTTGCAACTGCTCGGCCAACGAGGCAGGCTGTTTATCAGATTTGAAAACAAGACTATTTAATACCAATAAAACCATGTAACATAACATAACGCCTGTATGCTTCCAAATGTGTAGTCAGAAGAGTGCAGTACACTCACATGTTTCACCTATTATGTCATGCTTTCCACAATGGAAGAGAGCGCGAGTAATACATAATAATCGAATTTAAATTATCGAATAAGAAAATCTTATCTAAGAGTTCTTAAAACCTGTGCGATGTAGCATGCCAGCGCTAAGAAACGGTCTGCGGTATCGAATGTGACGCCAATTAATAAGCGGCGATCAGATCACAAGTGATATTACACTCCCCGAGGGTATCGCTCACCTCGCACTACCATTCTTCGGAGTCACGATCTTCTGCGGTACATTTCACTTTCACGTTACGTCATATATATACATCTTCAATCCAGGTTCCTTAGGGGTAGGCATAGAGCAGCATGCGCCAAACATCCCATCCTTACAACAATGGTATGCTCTTTCGATGGCACCATGAGTAGAAAAACTGACACATGCGAGGTGTAGAACATAATCAATCTGAGCAATATCGATGCGAAATCGATGTAAATGAAGGTAATAAAATGAAAAAAAAATTCAATCCATACCAGAACAATTATCATTATTGGACTTAAAGTTCATTCACCTTTAACACGGCAAATTCGACAACGAAACAAAAAGTAATCTCAGAACAATAGTGAAATAAAAAATTCAGAAATAATTGACAGAAATATGTTAATAAAACGACAGAGCCGGATAGGTACATGATTAAGGCATGTCGTTGTGGTCCGTATTAGTCAGACACAAACAAAGATTCACAATTCCAAATCTTTTAATTGGCATTAACTATGACGACAGACAGTGACTTGCCTAATCCATCTCATAATGATATACTCATGGAGTTGCTACAACGAAAATTTATTACAATTATATTTTTAAAAATCTCTAAACGATTTAAGATTGAATATAAGTTATTGCAACGGTAAAGAAATACATTGCGAGGAAACCTGCGCACCCTACAATTTGCATAAAACAAATATTTAAGCCAAGTGAAGTCTGCTAACACGCACTTGGCCAGTAGAAGACTATGCCTTAACTACTTATTATAGGAGGACACCCGTGTTCCAATAGTGGAATTATATAAAAGCTTCGGAAAAAAACTGTAATAGTACATACTATTAGACACTTTTATTAATTTAGATTTTTCTAAATTAGATCACACATAATATTTGTTTATTACATATTGTTCAACATTATTCAACTTTGCTCAACGTTTGTGGTTATTTTAGTTTTTACAGACTCTACGATAATATTTTCAATACAATATTCAGCTATAAAATAAATGAATGTATATATTACTATTAACAAGTTTTTGCAGTAATTTTACATTAGCTTATTTTCATCATACCGACTTAATTGGCTTCCATCGTAATTTAATTGTTAGTACATATTTTGACACAAATAATAAGTTTGGCATGTAGACGACGAACGTCAGGTCAGTAAGGAAACACATGTTTAGCACTTGGTGCTCCTTGTACCTATACCAACTAGAGGACATGGCGTGATGGTATAATAATATTGTACAATTAGTCTTAATAGCAGCTCTATACATGTGAGCCTATAGATGCCATTCTAATCTGTCACGTCTAGAGGTCGGCCGGTGTAAAGTTCATCAATGCTGAATTCAATTATCGATTACACCATTGTGTTCCGCTCTTTCGATTTATATTTAAATACCACACGTTTACTAGAAATGTATTGTGAAATTAGATAAAGTATTTTATTGTATTTAATGTAACGGACCGCCCGCTTCGCGCAGTATGACACGCCACAGTTGAAGAAAATACAGTGTGCATGCCATATTCAATCTTGTGTTATAAGAGTTAAGCGTGCCAAATTTTGGATGTAACGGCAGATTAAGGGTTGCACTGGTATTATAATTTTAAGAAAATAGTTATGTATAAATATGTACATATTATAGTTTAGTTAGAAGTTAGTAAAATCTATCAATCACAAATAAAAAGTAACCGTACATTTAAAGTTTCACTTGTTCTTAAACCCGAATATTAAAATTTCACAACCCGGCACGTAGTTATAAATCGGAATATTTGTAATTCCTCTTTTTAAATTATCAACTACACAGATTAAAATGATATAAAATTTACACAAAATCGAATTTTCTTTTACTTACGACTAGAAAACAGCATGAATTAATAAAGATTAGGTACTTATTGAATGAAGACCTTTTAAACCATTCGTAAGTACTTATCTAATTCAATCATTTTTATCTATCAATATATTGAGACAAAAAAACAAAACAAAACCAACGAAAACGCCCTTCATCTGATGAATGAGCAACGTTAATGTGCGTAGGTGGGGCCGAAATCATCTTAACACACAGAAGCTCTCCAATTAAGTGATAACGTTGTCTCATAAACAAAAATGTATCGGTACGTGGCGAGCCAACGACAATTTCCTTGGTGGTCTGTGGCGGTTGTAATCTGTCATCCGAACTGTCAAATTACTAACGGGCGAGCGGCCGATCGGCTACCGAACGTGTCATAGATAGCGTTCAGCGGACACAGATTATAATATGGATAGTCGACTTTAATAGATCGAGACGCTTTATCGCGAGGAAGTATTGAACAAGTCGTCCCCTTGTTGTCATTCATTTATACCACGGTGCGAGGATAAGTTACAATTACGTGAAAATAAATAAACTTTAATATACATTGTATAATATAATTTTAAAATGAAAATATATTTTTTTTTAATTTTGCAGGTGCCGGGTGTCCAATAGTAGCTTTATTAGTGAAATACGGGCTGATGGGGAAGTCCGAAGTTTTTGAAATCGGCACGCGTGTGAGCGTGACGAAGGTGGATAAAGCACGCCAAGTCCAGGATAGGGGTATTTGGCATTCGGTGCTATTTATTTACCCCGTAAGGTACCTGATGATATAGTAATTGTAATGAAAAACGCTGAGATGTTTTTGTTATCTTCAGTTTACCAAATTATTAAAAGCTTTATAACTTTCGCTATTATCATTCCCTTATCTCTTATACGATTAAATATTTGAGAAGGATTGAAAGAATTTATTGAAAGTTTAGTATTTTCGGAAAAATCTGTGTGCTAACAATCTCGTCAGAGTAAAAGTAAGGAACAGTCTTAAATTAAGTAAGTCTAAAAGTAAGGTAAATACGTCAAAGTAAGCAAAGAAATATATTTATACCTACGAGTGCATGTACAAAAAGTGTCAATCTTGAATGTTTTTTGCATGCGTTTTATTTTATTTCAAACCACTTGCCTCGTCGCTCAGAATGTTATTCTTTGACCGCGCACAAAATAAAATGAATGAATGTAGGCGTACACACAAGACACCTGATTGGTCTTGTTTTATTTTTTATTATACATGGAATTTTAATTAATTTTCGCTGTCAACCGCAGCGAAACAAAACGTGGATAATGATTAATTGGAGTTTTTAGATGTTGGATACCTGTTTCCCGTGTTGATATCAGTTCATTTTTCAAATGACCTGTACGTTGAACTGCTCTTTGGTAAATTACTGCGATAACTTAATGTAACATCGCGCTTTTAACTCTTGAAAGGGTAGGCAGAGGAGTTTATACCCTCCCACGTTTCACCAGTCACGCTTAGGTTCCACCATGGAATATGTGGTGAGCGTATTGCCATACACCGGGCGGAGATCCAAACTCGGAGCAATACTAGAAATGTTGTCGAACCCAAGTCCTTTCGATCAGCAGTCGCGCTTGAAAGTATTCGACCAACGAGTCAGTCACTGCGGTAACGTCTGTATGAATATTTGGCGGTTGTATTGTCCAAGGTGTCTACGGTAACCCCGCACGGGCCAACCCAAGCTACTCGTATATGTAACGCTATATACCAAGCGGTAAACTGGCTCCAATCATCAACCACGGAAGAGTTTCCTTATAAAAATAAATTGTACCTTAGTAAATTCTTCTTGTTCGATTTTGTGTAGAGTGTACTCGTAAAATTATCATGCGAGCACTTAAATTAATAAATAACAAAAGCTGCTTAAATAATAATAACATTCCCTATTTAAGCACACTATTGTTTATATAACACACTTGTATATACATATGTATATGCCTACGCATATACATATGTATTTTATGTATATATTTATTCTACAATAAAGATTTATTTGAAATATTCGCTAAGCAATCGACCGTTTAGCACGATCACTTATTGAAATGAATTGCAGCTCATTAATGGATAATGTTCATTGAACGACATGGAATTTATAAGGAGATATATATTTGAAAACGATCGATGCTACGGCTGGTCGTTCCATAGGTCGTTGGTCGGGTTTCAATAACATTGTACAGACAATAGGCGAACATTACAAATATATAAAAAAAATTTGTTAGAGAATATTTCATTACTATAATAATTTGAGCAAGCCACGTCGCTCAAGGGGTCGGTAGAAAGCGCCAAGTGCCAAAACGTTTCTAATGTTGCAAATCTAACGTGCTTCTGCTATATTTATCAATTTCTTAAACACCTGCATGCTGGTTTTAGACCTCTGCCTCACCCATCGGCCAGTAACTGACCTATTTGGTCTAGATAAGTGACTCTTATTCTGCCTCAGCATCTGCATCCATCACAATTCGCATTATATACGTATGTATTTTCATTTTTATATCTCTGTTTTTTTCATGATTGTTGATTTTAAGAGATAGAGCTAGTTAGAAAGATATTTTATTCATTCTTTTCTCTGTTAATAAGATCTTTTGAATCAGTTATTTGTATGTAAAGAACTGTTTGATTCATTTGCACATACATATCTCTAATCATCCGGGAATCAAAGCGGAAACACCGTTTATCAGTAGTGTCAAGGTCATGTTGTATGATTCAATGTCCTCAATTTGTGTGTGTTAAGGAAAATTGAACCGTAACTCTTGGTATTTAAGTTTGAAATAAATAGTTTGTCATTGAAAATTTGTCTAAATTCTTTTCTATGTTATCGACTTGTAATCCTAGTATGAAATCTGGAGAATTCCTGTCTATAATTCTAGGTTGATTGTTATTTTGATTGTTACTAAAAAGATAGTCTTTGCTGTCTGTATGTTCATGATTAAAATATAAATCCGTGTATTACACGTATGTTTTTTGGAATAGTCTAACTAGTTCTGGATCTATCTGAACTCTTTCGTGTACTTCCATATGTATAACTAAATTATTATGTATAGAAAAGATATACAATTTTACAACCGCTTGAGACAAATGTGATATTATGTGACATTTTAATATTAAATTGAAAAAAATTAGGAACATTTTGAAAAATGATTTTACGGTTTTTCTAACTATTGTTCTCTTTTGATCGCATTTACAAATTTTTGATCAATGGTATAAAGTATTATCTTCCAAGTTATCATCACTTACACCAACAATTAAAAGTAAATCATACACTTTAAACTGACCACATATAAAATAACAAAAGTACGTTCAACGTAAAAAAAATTAAACTGTGAACAACTATGCACATTATACAACTGTTTCACATCGGAGCAGACTTCACAGAATTCCAAGTTCACGGGCAGACAGGAGGGCAGCTCATCGACAGGTTCATTAATATGCCATCGTTAGTGCACTCAGCTGACGGCGCGGTCGTCAGCACGCGTGGCTTCGGCTATTTTTACCTGTTTAATACCTGTAGTTTCAACAATTTTTACCCGTTTAATACTTATAGTTTCAACTATTTTTACCCGTTTATTACTTATAGTTTCAACTATTTTGACGCGTTTAATACCTATAGGTTTAACCATTTTTAACCGGCTAATACCCTGGAATATTTACACGGGCCTATTGATTTTATGGTTTATTAATTTCGCTGCTGAGCTGGTTTTCCAGCCAGAATAAATATTTGTGTGATATAATTTTGTATTTACATATATATAGAGGTATAAAAGTATCTATATAAGTATATAGGTAATTTATCAGCCTTTTGTATTCTATGTGTAATAGAAGCTAGGTTCATATGTTATAAGTTATTTATATGTATTGTAGGTGTCTTAGTATATAATGTATTTCTGATATGAGCCTCTACATTCAATTATACAAGTATTTTGTGTACATTCATTATTTTTTATAAATTGCTTGTTTAAAAAAAAATCGTTACAGCCTCCTCTCGATTTATAACAGTAGGTCGTTTTTTTGCAACTTTATAAAACTTTATTGCTTCACCTGTTTATTTTCTCCTCGTTAGTCCAATCATAATTGTTACAGCAGAAAAGCATACCGCGTGCTGGTCCGCATAATCATACCAGTGTAACACACGCTATACTACAAGCGATGAGCGGGAAGCGAGTTGAAAGCACATGGAAGTGTAATTATAATACGCATAATGTAAATATTCGCTTGAGTATTTAACACAGCAATTTATTTAATAAGCATGTTATCATTGTATGTTAGATTATATATACAGAGTGTATAAATAACTAAGTATTCTTATTAACAACTATCTAATAACACTGACTGACATTAACAGTTTTATTCCCACAGTCTTATTTAAGGTACGTTTCAGGTGTTCATGAGTGGTTGGGTCTACTTGTGGCTGTGGCTTGCTCATTCGCTACTATAATTACTTTAATAAATATCGAGAGTAATACCACGACGGCGCCAGAATTATTTTTTCAGGACATTTGCGTACGAATAATACGTTTAAATAGTATAACCATTGTTTTTATTTACGGCGAGACTTTTCTAAGACCAAAAATAAAATGCTTAGTGTAGCCATTATTTTCATTTATCCGCGGACAGTCCCGCAGTCGGTTAATGCACAATTTCGCATCAAAATAAACAATCCATCAATTGCAATGAAAAGTAAATATAATCGGCATCCACGGCGAGGTAATGTGAGGTCAGAGGAATGTGCACACTCATAATTCCATTGATTTCGCGTCATTATTCATCTTCAAATAATAGTTTGCACCCCATAGCTTACTGTGGTTTTAAGTCTTGCGATCATTGGATTGGACGAGATATAGTGTGGAGTGTATGGATTTTGCACTAGGTAATATAATTTTTTTTTATGGTTATGTAATTCTGAAATCGCAATAATATTACGCCGTGTGAAAAATTAATTATAGAATATGCATATACAGTTATGACTAAATAATAATATAAAGATTAACGATATCAATACAGAATGCAATTAAAATTTAAAATAAAATTATTTTATGTTAAAAAATATGCTCCACAAACCTAAACTTTTGGAAAACAATATAGAATTCATATAAGATTTTATGTGAAAGTATTTAATTTAAAAAAAAATATATGCATAAAATCATTTAAAATTTTATATTAAAGTATTTCGTGCTAAAAAGAATGCACGCATAAACATACATTTTTTTCAAAGTGGCTTAACCCTCCACATACCAATAGGCCGCGAGCCGACTATAACTTCACAGCAAGACGCAATTCCATCCACACTTTCATTAATTATTCCAAGTTAGATAAGACACTGCATTCTTAATGACCCGCGCTCCGGAGTCATTGCTCATCGACGCGCGACCGGCTCACTGCTCGCTTTTAATATTATGGATCATTACGACTGTGTACGGGAGTTGAGGTGTGGAATAGGTGTTTTAGTTAAACAAAGGCGTATTATTATATAGATATGCGAAGTTTCTTACAGGGTAGGCAGATAGCACTAGTATCCGTGTACATCTATATGTGATCTCTTGAGTAATTAATGTAGAATCTCGTCAGGTTTATAACGTTAAAGATGTTTGACATTTAAGTGGTCCCTGCCGAATTCGATATATTTTCGATAGGCCGGGAAATGCTCTAGTATTAAGGTTATAGGGTTATCAGATTAATAGTTAAAATTACAATAGTACGATTAGTATCCAACATGTAGAGATCTTTCTTTGATTAACCGACAACTTTTTGTTTTTGCAGTAACAGTCGAATGTGATTTAATTCTTAAAGCGTTAAGAAGAAACTTGTCAAGTGATTAATTAAAATATTGAAAGCTTTTGCCTTATAAACTTATCGATAATTTATTGTGACCTGTTGCGGATGACATAAAGTTAATTTCTACGGTGGAAATGGAACTTAGCACTCATATATATTTTAGCAGCCTTGATGGATTAATTAATGCAATGTACGTAAATTATTACCTTCAAGCAATATTGTATCCCGAATAGGTAGTATATTATTTTTTTCCTGCCCTTCCATCGTTCCATTGTTGGAACACGGGTCTTCTCAGAACGAGAGGACTAAAGCCGTAGTCAGCCACGTTGGCCAACTACGAGTTGGCGGACTTCACACGATTGTTTTTTGTAAACCCTGTATTGGGCAGATTTCTTCGTGATGTATATTATAAATATAATAAAAATTAATAAATTTTATGATTCCGACTCACTCGTTACTCCGGCCTTGACCGGAGAGAGTACCGAACTAAATAATATATTTATTTATGTATTCAGGTATTTAGTTTTTTTGATATTTCAATTAATATTGTATTATGTTCACTGATGTTTCAATAAAATAGATTAACAAACAAGTAGATATCTCTTAGCAAAAATCTTTTAGATACGCGTTTGAGTGGCATTTTACATCGTGTATCATCGTCCTCGTCATTATCATAATCATCATTCCTTTACCATACTACGGCTGGACACAGGTCTCCTTTCATAATGACACAGGTCAGGTCGTAATCAACCACGCTATCTAAGTGTTCATTGGCAGTAATTGTATAAATCGATATGTATGCATTTATGTATAATATTATAGTCTGAGTACCTTCGCATTGAGGCCATTTATGTAGCTTTTTTACGCTTATTTTTATTAATTAAGACAGCTTGAATAGATTACTCCGTTGTCGATGATCTGCGCTCCAGAGTCATTGTTGCTTGACGTGTGTCTGGCCCTTTGAGTGTGATCGAGTGTGCAATACCCGCTTTATCCAGTCATCGTAAAGTTCACCGTGTTTAATGAATCACACCATTCATTGTGTTTTAAAAGGAAATCGGTTAATTTTGGATTTAAGGTTTCACATACGTTATAAGATTAAAAACCGCATTAAACTGACAGGAACAATTTTTATGGGTTAAACTAACGAATGGCTAAAACGGATTATTAATTTATAATCTGCTTCGTAATTATGAAAACTTAAAGCTTATACCAAAATGTATCAATGTTTAATCCTTTTTTTTAATTTTCTAATCATGTAATATTGTCCTCATATTATGAAAGGATCATTTTAATATTTGTCTAATGAAAGCTCTATGATTGGATAGCACAGATGAATATTCATTAATTCCCTTGTAATATTATCAAGAATTTTGATAGCATTAGAACCTGTACTTTAAAAAAAAATATTTAAAAGTTGCCGAGGGAACAAAGTAAAATGTAAAAAAGGGACAATCCTTAGTATACCAGTGTGCAGTCACCGGGTCGAAGGAATCGTATATTGTAATTACAACGGAATGTGTCATAACAGCTCGGCTGCTCTCAGTTTACTTAAATTCATTCCGTAAATTATTACCACAAGTGTCATTTGACCAAAAAGCATCGAAGACTAATAAAGACGAGGGCTCCTTAAAACCATTCCGAGCCCGGAGCGGTGACGAAAAAAAAATATTAAAAGTGAAATCCTCCAGAGCTTTGATTGACCACAAATCAATATTAATGATCTAAGCCAGCGGGTGTTCTGGCGATGTGCGGCGTCCCTGTCGTTCTCGTTGTAAAGAGCGGGACGACGAATGTTTGGACACCTCGCCCTTAAAACGTTTTAAGTGCTAAACGAATAAAACCATTAATTACACGCAATTCAATGTACATATTGAATTTATTCAAATGGTGATAAATGGCCGTAGGAAAGACAAGAGGTGCGAAGGAGATGTGTTATTGCTAGCTCTTTTATTGGGACCTGTTTGATGTCTTGTTGGAATGCACGAGGCGATGATTCAGTGCCGATATTCACGATACGCGGCTAGTTCTGAACTCTATCTAAGCTTAAATTATGTTTATTGAACTCACCAAACTTGGTCAATATATTTGTTTATATCGCGTGCGGGTCGAGATTAAGGGATTATATAATAACAAATCAAGTAGAAATTTAAAAAAAATTGTAAATAAACAAATTTTCAAATTTTTGTTTGCTGTTATTTTTATCAGCGCCCGGGATATGGTAATACGCTCGCCGCCTATTCCATGGTGGGACGTAAACATAACTGGCAAAACGTGGGAGTGTCCTACAAAACTCTGCCTACCTCTTCGGGGATTCCAGGCGTGATGTAACGTTTTATGTTGTTCTTTTTTTAATTTTTAACAGTGTTCGAGTTGAAACGATTACTGCATTTTGAATATTCACAGTAAATTAATTCGTATCTATATATATTTTATGTTACACTTACAGATTTTCTAATGACATTTGCACTGTTTGGCAACTGACATTGTGGTATGAAATATGACGGTTATGACGTAAGATACATTCTTTTGACGAGCTGTACATTGCCATAATGTATTCAATACAATAGTAGAAAATCTTACCTTCATATTTTACTATAAAAAGTCAAATTAGTCTTTGAGTGATGTCGATTCTAAAGCGTAACGAACAAAGAACTAGGTATCCATTCTTCAGTAAAAAGATGAAAAGTCAAGTATCTACCTATCTACGCGAAACGAGAAATCATTATGAGCAGAGGAAATCAAAGCCTTATTCAACATAAGAATAATGGAACAAACTAAAGAGGGTTCGTTACTTCGTATCTACTGTTCAATATTCTAACTCTATTTGACTTTACATAGAAATATTTTTTTATAATTACCTAACGATCCTTAAAGCTAAAGGGTGAAATTAAAGGATTTTTTTTATTGCTTTCCTTAATGAGGGAAATAATGTCAATGGAAATGATATCAGTCTTGTAATTTAATTAACAAAATATGGAACCGGTAAATCTAAATTACCCCTTATTATATAATTGGAAACATTTTAATAATAAATCGGTAAACCAACTTGAAAAATACAAAATATCTTTATAAAAGTTTAAGACCGGTCACATGGCTTAATAAATTATACTCTTCAGGTGACCAGTAACGACATCTGTTGTCAAATTTTAAAACCATGTGTAGTCAGTTGTGGATAAGCAACTCAAAATGAAATATTAATAATTCCAGTGCATATATTTTCGTGGATAATGAGGACGTACTAAATTTGTATATCAGGCTATGACGTAATTATCAACATATTTAAGAGTTGAAATAATTGTTACTTTTTATGCAATGCTCGAAGTTATTTTGTACAAAAAAAAACATAAAACTTACAACAATATGATTATATCTAATTTTTGATAAACTGCCAATACATGTACAATCACCGCGTAAATTGCTAGCAGAAAGTGCAGTCGATGGCACTAACAACGATACGAAGACTCAAAATAAAGAGTCAAATAGATGGGGTCCGAATCCTCAGTCCTTATTAACCTCCTCGTTAGAGAGGCCACAAATCAGCCAAACTCGCGATGTGACAAACACAAAAACCATAAAATTAAATTAATGTCCTTTTGCCACTTCCTCTAGCCGGCTAGCTACGGTCGTTAAGGAGAGCCCGAGACAACGGAGTACAGCCATCTTTCCCTTTGTTTTGATGCTATAAACAATCCTATTAATTTTACGAATCCACGTTATTAAGAATTTATATACTTTTCGATTTGCTCAATGCTTTATTATTTATTACTGTGCAGTTCAATTTAGAAAGTTACTATATCTTCAATGTTCGTGAATTTTAAAAGTGAAGGTTACTTGTCGAACTTGACTAATTAGTCATTCTCTATTGAAAACATTAATTGCAATATAAAAACGAAGTAGGGTTTTAATAGCTTTAATATTAGTATTTTTTATATCTTCCTTAACTTTTGAATATGTGTTGTATTTCAATAACAATTTAGCTTCAAGAAATGATAAATATAATA
Source organism: Parelbella ahira ahira (assembly GCA_018244795.1). Taxonomy (NCBI): domain Eukaryota; kingdom Metazoa; phylum Arthropoda; class Insecta; order Lepidoptera; family Hesperiidae; genus Parelbella; species Parelbella ahira. The sequence goes on from DWME01000824.1 coordinate 20,996, forward strand.
CATAAACAATTGATTATATTATACAATTATATATACCTAACTTTAATATATTATACTAGTTTCATGATAGGAGATTTATTTATAATATAAGATGTACACATCTGAATCAAATCTTAAATAGATAAAAGATATCCTTAGGTTGGTCGCACACGGAATGTCTTGGATTGTTTTATGTTTCTGTTTATCTACAATCCCTGTTAGACCGGATTGCCCCTGCAAGTTTTGCTTTTATATTAACACTGCAAGTATTTTTGTTAAGTGGGTGAAAGATCCCACGCTTATGATTCCTCAAGTGAATTTATCTCAAACTATCGACTACCCGACTCACAAGACCTTGTTGAGTAAATTGCAAATAAATTTATTGAAATCCAATCAAAATTTCTTAGTTTTACAAAATCTTCGTATATTTCAATTTAATTGTTTTGATATAAATGTAATTTAAACATAATAAGATTTACGTATGCCCTTTGTTTATAATAGTAAAGTCAATTCTACACATGTACAGTAACCTTCAGCGCCATCTAGCGATGAATAGCAAGAGTTATATCAGCAACATTTATTTAGTACATTCTATAACAACATAACAATAATTTCCTTCTGAGTTATTCTTATTAATTATTGTCCCAATATTAATTAATTCTGTCATTTCCCATAAATTTTTCAAATTAAACATTAAATTCGCGTCAAAAATAATACTTAGTTTTTATGAACAATTTAATTAAAACCTTTCGTTAGCCCCATAAGGACCGTCTGTCGATCCCTTAGTATCAGGCATTGCTTATCAAAGTAGGCGTGCCGATAAGCCAAAGCTTATTTAATTAATCAGCAAGCCTCTCCCACACATTAAACCTTTACGACTCTACTCCGACACGTGACTCTATTAGAAAATGGAGTTTATTTTCTACTTCGCTTTTATAGCTATTTACCACTGGACTCGTGTAACCCGTGCCGATGAAAGTTTTCATTTTATACTTAAAGCATTCAGGTCTCAAAATATGAAGAAGAAATGAATGGCATAAAATGGTGTTTTTTATAATTCTAATAGGTAGATAATAATCATCAGAAATTCTGTATTTCCTCTACTAGGTAAAGGTTTAAGATCCCTAGAAGGCTTGTTCCTCATTACAGCCAACGTATTTTTCAAAACATGATAAAATCTGATATAATTCATAACTATCGGAAATACAAGTTATAATTAGAAAATAATATAGCAATTTAAAAACAAAAACGATGTATTTGAATAGAGCAACAATTAAAAACATAAGCAAGTAAGAAGCACGCATATGGAAGGTTTATATCAAAACAATTTCGAGAATACGTGTACATCAAAAACACGAGATCTCCCTTTGCGATAACAACTCTCACTCCTTTGTTAGAGTCGGAAAAGATTTCCTGCGCCGCCGTGCTATGAAGACATATTGCTTTTCGCGTTTTTGAACTCGCGATCTCGGCGCGTATTTACGTATTCACACTCGCATTACTCCTAGTAGTACGTTCGAGATGAGATGTGAGCGTGTGTGGGATTTGTGTATGTAAGCGTTAACTTAACGATACCAACCAAACTTGGCCTGCCTCCTCTCCCGGAACGATATGCAAAATAGATCCAAATGTGGATGACACGTGCAACTAAACAGGTCCGAGTTCATTGGACATATAGGTTGTAGGCTTACGATGATATGTGTGCGTGTGTTGGTATGCCAGTCGCCTCTAGGCGCGCAATAGACGGGGGTGGGCAGCCCGAGAGGATGGGGTATAAAGGAAAACCATTTACATTTGAGCGATTCGTCCAATTTAAAATTCCTACAAGATAGCTTAGACACGGGCGCCATTCTTTTGAACAGGCGAGCATCATGCGAGGGACATTCACGCGCGGTGTTATTTTTTCGAGTTCGTTTGAAATGGAGTTTTACTTTTAACGAGATTTTCGTAAGACTTTCTACTTACGCCATATTTTTGTATGATTCAAATGGCCGAGATTCAATAGAGATTTATATTTTGATGGTTGAATTCGATTACGATTCAGAATAGATTGGTTTTGGTCGGGGAATGTCAGCGTTCAGTGGAGCTTCCGTTATGAATATGAATCTAGGGTTCGGGAATCAGTCGGGGAGCGCTCCATCAAAACGTCATAGGTCGCTCTCAGGACAAATTTGCCCGCTAGCCCACGTCCCGCGTTTTACGAGCCGCGCCGACGAAGATTCAGCACCCAAGGGAGACATTCCGCCTCCAAAAACTTTACCCGTTACAAATTTGTTTTTTTTTCTGCCTTATCTGCTCCCCGCGCTTTTGGCAAACCTAATTCCGTATTCAAAAATATTTCTGCAAGTATTGTGCTCGTACGGGAACGAACGTTTTATTGCCGTCCATATAACGTTTTAAAAGTTAGCCAGTTTTGCCGCGCGTCTGCCTCCTCGCGTTCTCGTGCCCAGTGTGCGCTCGGAACGCTTTTTATTTTCACGGCGAATTATCGTTGTTTGATAACTGCTTTATGCTTAATGCATTTATTGTCGCTTTATTACGTTTATTACGTTACTTGTGACACACTTGAAACTTTTCTTTTTTCTTTCACTTGCGTTTTATTGATACAATAAACAAATGAATAGTGTGATAAGTGCTTGTACTCGTATGTTTTACGATTATTTTGATATACTGTCGCTTACTGTTGGTTTGAGAGATACCTGATTTTTTTTTAATTTAGAGATTCATTTCTGATAAAATACATTTAACAGAAATCTTATTACGAACGTATTTATTGATTGTATACAACGTACAGTGCCATCAATAAATTTAACAACATAGACGCTACTCAAACAAGCTCTTTCATCGAGAATAATAAAATTTATCAAAATCACTAATCGGACATTGGACATAGGCATCACTTACTCCATGGTCGTATTTAAACGTAACTGGCGAAACGTAAGAGCGTACTACACTCCTCTGCCTACCCCTCCGGGGATTACAGGCATGACGTTAAGTTTTTTTTAAATAAAAACAACAAATGACAGTTCAACAAAAGGTCATGAAATAATCAGATGTAGGCCAGTCACAAACACAAGAACCAGAATCGAGGCGAAACGAAATAAGCCAGCTCTTAACCAGCTGGATCCATAAACATGACGACATAAGCAAAAGTAGCCCATACAATCTACAGTAAGTTCTAATCAGGCAAAACACGAACGGGACAATACGTTCCGTTGTTAGTGGCTTATTTTGCATTCATGGAATTTTCTTAAGCGTTGTTCAGTGCGAGCGGGTGGCGCTGATGCGTTCAATGCGGCTCGCGGCCGCGGCTGCGGCGCGCGGTAAGTCGCTGCGTTTTACTCATAACATGTATGCATTTATATATAATAAGCATTTTATGGATTAATCGTTGCTATATAAAACGGTTTCGTATTTAGTAACAAATATCTATAACAGTAATTGTCAGTATTATAGCATCACACTATGTCAGTAAACATTTTCAGTAATATTAGGATAGGTGGATAGGATAATTAATCATAATCAGTTTAGTCCACAGTCATGTTTAGTCCACAGCTAGAGACTTAGGCTTAAATTGCGTCTGAAGATTAGTATTATTTAATTAACAATGTTACTAGTCCTGTACAATAATATTGAGCTATACAATAGAACAATGATAACAAATAATGATATGATAAAAAAGAGGACTACTAACAAAGCAGTTTTTTCTCATTGACATGAAGCCGCAAGCCGCAGACGTTAGCCGCGAGCCGCAAGCCGTAGTCGCATCGCCCTGGGAGCGTAAGTAGGCATGTGGGGACGCAGTGCCATCCAATTTACCATTCATATTTCGAAGCCAATCGACAAGGTAACTCTAAAGGTCGACACTTTGCCATGTAGATATAAGTAATGTAGATGTAAGTCAGTTGTAGAGAAATGGATAAGTCAACAATTGAGTTCTTACTTGAGGCAATATAGAATTTATATTGGAATAAAAGGTCGGCCGTTGTGCGCGTATTACGCAAAAACAACTTTTAGTTTTACTTTTTAAACAAAAAATGCACTCCGTGCTCTCTGCCAACCGCGTAAGCGATTTAGCGTGATGATATGTGTGTAAGTACTTTTTAAACACTTGGTTCTTATTTAAAATATATAAGGACGTCTTCATTTAATGTAATGTTATTAAAGTTTTATCCTTCATTTTTACCCTTTCATTATTGGACACGTGTCTGGTCTCAGACTGAGAAGGGCTTAGACCATAGTGATAAGGCTACGTTCACTTTGATCAAGTATCATCAGGCCAGGTATTGTACGTGTAAGATAGAGAGCAATAAATACCAAATGTCTACATCATTGCGTATGTAGATACGCCTTTCGGAGACTGTTGACTCCATCAGAAAGTATTTGACCCATTTGCACTATTGTCTTTAAGTTAGTCTTGGCCTCCCTCGACACCTGTATTCATGAACATCCGCGTTGTAATATATTTTGTCATTTCATCACCCATTCCATTATTCTAATCTTTGACACAACTCTTGACCCAACCATCGGACCACATCTATTTTCATTCAGTTCAATCAAGAAATTTCAAATTCTGTTACCAAATCAATATTCATTAAAAAAATTGCCAATGGAATAAAATTTACCTTACCCACGTGCCAGGTAATGTTGGGTCATACAACATTCACTCAGCCCGTCGCGAACGCGGCTGTGTCGCTACAATTTGATTTCCAGGACGGCCGTCGTTGCATTTTTAAGCTCCTGCAGCAAGCAGACACGTCATTTCCTCCATACAGATTGAAGTTTGCACGTGGTATTGCATGAAATCAATATGCATTCAATTAATTATGTATATCCTGTCAAGTAATTATTTCCAGTGGAAATTACTAGTGGTTGGGAGTCTGGATCTGTGCCTGGTGTAGGTATAGCAATAGGCTCACCATCTATTCACTGGTACGTAAAATGTAACTGGTGAAACTAGGGAGTGTACTAAACTCCTCTACTTACCTCTCCAGGGATTACAGGCGTGATGTTACGCATCCTTTCACCGTTCCGAATCACAATCATTACCTAAGTCTTATTCTTACCAGTAAAAAAATCATCTTAGTTCATAAGCCTTTTTATCGTTTCACTGGCGGAAACGGAACTCCTTTCAATAAAAACAAGTGTAAGACCATAGTCAGCCATGTTGGCCAATGAGATCATATCAGGATTTAAATCCAGAACACCGAGTGAGAGGCTGGATTCTAAACTAAGCTATCACTATCTAAGGATTGGATTTTAATGTTTCACGATAACAATTAATATTCTGCAATACAATAATGTGTCAGTTAGTACTCTTCGTTAAAAAGACAGCTACGTTTCATTGTGACCCAGAAGTGGAATGCAAACACATATAAATTGGCACAACCATTTTATTCGAATAGGGCAATGTTGACACAAGAGTAGGTACCGTATTATCAATACGAGGTGAGCCTCAGAATCATTTTTGTAATTTGCATAGGTATTTATATAATTTTGACTTTTGAACATTATATTGTTTTTTATTTGTATTTATTACTTTATTTAGTTTAAGTCGCTTTAAAATATATCATTGATAGTCTGTGAGTGGAATGAATGACTAAATAAACAAAAACATTTTATTGATTACGTCATATGAGAGTTTGTACAAAAAATGCAAATAGATATGCAAAACATATAAATACGTACAAGTAAATGGTTTATATCAAATTAAACAATATAGGAAATAAAAGATATGACAAATGTATTAATCCTTATATAATATTCTCCTCTCAAATGAACAAATATTTTAAATCTCACAAAGTATTAAACCGAGTATCTTGGCCAAGTCGATCAAATATTCGCTGATGGGAGAGCCAGCAGTCATTGAAACCGGCGTGCGTATAATAAGAGAATAGAAAATATAGCAGAAGCACGTTGTATTTGTACGGAAAGACATATTTGACCCTCTCTGACTACACCGTTGATGACGACATTTGAAGATGTAGTATTATAGTAAGTGTTAGAATAAAATACCTATAAAATAAGGTTTTAAACTCCACGTATGTATACACACGTATAGCTCATAGGTAGAGTCAATATGAAAGCTCGAAAGCCTATTATGCAAAATTGTTCGCAATTTCCTTCGTATCCGTTAAACGATTTGCAAATGTCGATTTCACATCGTCATACGGCATACGTCATAATTCTTTAGCACACAATGAAATTGCCTAGCCGTGTTTAGCTTTCGCATTTATTTGCGGCACGATTTAATAGCAAGCTAATTTTAAATAACATAACATCACGTCTGTACTTCCCCAATGGGTAGGCAATGGAGTGAAGTAGAATCCCACGGTTCACGAGTTGTGTTATCCGTTCCACCATGGAATAGGGTGTGAGAATTGTAATTATAAATATAAATTTTATATTATACAATATAAAAGCTCTTCTCGTAACTCTTGAAAGGTTATTTTAAGTATAATAATCGTAAGTTGGCATAATTATTTCATTTACGAAACCCTTTATTGTGACACCTCTTTAATAAAAGATTAACTACGAGTAAATGAACAGTTTCTACAAAGCAACTCTGGATGAACGATGCAAGTTTATGGAAGATATGACCTAAATAAGAGTAAATTCATTCTTAACTGTATATTTAGATTTTACTTTTAATGTATTAGTTGATCTTTACTAACGTCTTTGTTTTACTGATAGATAAGATCGTGAGTTACTAGAGAGTTTTTCCAGCATAAAGTATAACAGGCAAATTAAGAATAATTTGTAACAACAACTAGTCCAAAAACCCTCACTATTTATATCAAAAAGGTGAGTCTTAAAAAACTTACTTCGTGTATGCATTTAACAAAGTCCCAATTCGTACAAGAAGGAATTGTCGAAGACAATAGTGAATGGGCATTTTCTAGTTAAGCGTCCTACATTTTAGCCTGCCCCTCGCTTACAATCGACTGAAACTATAGTCAAAAGCCAGCCTATTGCATTAAAAAAACGAAAACAAGCGTATCTGAACGTTAAACAAAAACGAGGTATTAGAATCACTGATCGTTAAGAGTATAAGTCCCAACGCTTAGAGCAAATAGCTGCTACTAGTACAAATGCTTCGATTATTAGGCAATCAAGTCACATCAGTCTCAAACATGTGTAGCCGGGGAAAGTCATTAAATATGGAACACGAAAATCTTACCCTACTAAATACAAAAAAAGTTAGAAAAACTAACGACAGCGTAGCACGCATCCACAAACTTAGGCAAATTAAAAGTTGACTGCAATAAACAATAAAGATACCGTATATACTCATCGCTCTAATATGAGTTCGGTAATAATGAAAACTACACAATATTTTTGTATTCTGTTGTAACTGTGGAATGTTTCGATTTCGTCCGATTCGGTGGCGTGTCCTATTATAGTAACGGTTGCAATAATTGTTTTTAAGGTTTTAATAACTTCGTCTTCCACACTTATGTTCCCACAGTTGGACACGGGTCTTTCTGTTAGAGTGAGAAAGATTAAGACCATATACTGTCAATTAGAAAACAATAACAAAAATTCTATGAAGAACCACATTAGGTTTTTTAAACTGTAGCAGATATACCACTCTAAGTTGCCAGTCGGAATCAGTAGGAATCGAAAACAGTAAGAAATATGAAAGAAACTCGTCAATCTGTACGGACATGTGTCACCTGGTGCTCTCTGTTTACCCATTATGGAATCTAGCATGACGATATAATAATAATTTAATAACATTTATAATTATTACAAGTCTTACATAAATAAATAACATACATAAATGCGTTAAAAAAAACCTGACTGACAAGAACAATTTTGAATTTAGAATAACCATCATTATCTGCTAATGCTCGTTTGAGTGACGAAGAATTATTGTATTCGCTTAAGTTTGAATTAGAAACTATCTACCCGAGTTTTAGTAGTCTACGATAAACATGCAATAGTGACCATATATTGCAACATCAGCAGAATTGCCACGTCTTTGGATGTCTTAAAATACAATGTTGCGGTATTTGTAAAATAAGTACAAATAACGAGCTCACACAAACAAGAGATATCTTCCGTTGAAATGGATTAAATGAAATAAATTCTACATTTTATAGCGTCGTCTGTTTTATATTGCAATTAATTGGAATTCCGTTAAATAGCATTTCAATTAATATATTTCTATCGACTTGTTTATATACACAATTGCGAAATTTTAAACGCCTTGAGGACAATTGCAAAAAAGTCTTGAAAATGTCTATACCTATTTTTTGTTCACTTACACAAATGGTCAAATGAGAAACTGTCAATTGTGTTGTCTGTATTGCCAAATACGTTCTGAACTTTAATTGCCAGAATGAGAACGCGATAATTTTAGGACCGTTAG
>DWME01000825.1:0-29347 GCA_018244795.1 Parelbella ahira ahira
AATCAAGTCAGCCTTTTCCGTTCCACTGCTGGACATAGGCCTTTCCCAGGGTGTGCCACAACACTCGATATATACGAGATATATCGTCATTGCGATATTAAAAGCAGTTTTATTTGAAAAAACAACGGTTCGTCTTCCTCGTACATTTCAGCATTTATCTCGCTCTTTGAAATTTCATCCCAAAAGTAAAATCATCGAACTTTATTTACCATCGCCGACTGACCTTCGTAAACGAATATTTGTGAAGTCCGCTCATTAGAATATCTATTAAAGATAAAAGAGAAAGGGCCGAACACTACCTTTTCGCTCCTTTCTTTTCTCTTTTGTGAAATTCAAGCCGAAGGGAGGAAATAAAATTCCGAGAGTTCACATTTTCTGATAACTTAAAGCAAACTTAATACCAACTACTAGGGGGTTAATGTTGTGTTTATTTTGTTTTGCAGTGAGAGTATTAAATTTGTTGCTTCCTCTCTCAAATATAGTAGAAAAAATGGCAAAAACGACTAAGGAAGAAAAACGAGTTGATTACCTGTATATTTAGTAGAGGCAACGCGTCTGTGTTAATTACAGTTAAATATAATTAATTCTTATATAACAGCAATTAACTGTAACACGAGATCACTAGCAAATGTCCATGGGCGGTAGCGTCCAATCATAATAACAATTATCTGCAAGATTCCCAAAGTCTTAAAATATAACACGAAAGTAAAGCTGACGATAACATAAGTATTGGAAGTGCTTAAAAGACACAAATATTCTAAAAATAATATAACCTACGAAGTATTTAGTCTTACTATAAACTATCGTTATGTAACAGGTTAGTTCTAAAGCTTAAACGTCGATCACACCACTGCTGGACTTCTTTCCCTCCCGCAACTCTAGTTGCGGGACTTCTAAGTCTGAAACTATATTGAGGATTGGCTAAGATACTAGATAAAAATCAACGTGTTTTCAGAAATTTTTCGAACTCCAGATTTCAAACAAAGATAAACGTCTGTTAGCTTACGATTGATAACAGAATCGTCTACTCAACTCGCCCGTCGAAGAACCGAAATCCACAAACATTTCCAATTGTTATATCATTAATGAGGCCAGCAATGGCTGCAAGTGGTATGTACTCTGACAACAGAACAGAAATCATTAATAAATGGTTGCTTTTATTTTTTTAATTATACTACAGAACTAAAATCATATGTTATTGCATTAGAAAATAATAAAAATGTACTTGAAACACATCCATTTTACAACAATTCTCTTTTTTATATATTTCAAATGAATGAATATATTAATGTAGTAATGAATATATTAATTAATGAATATATTAAATCTATGTAAATCTTGAAGTACGAGTAACAATAAGAAGCAATGATCCGAAATGAGAACTCTTACGAAAGCTTACAAGTTTGAAATTTTAATTGCGAAAAAACCTACGTTTCAGCGACGCCAAAGAATATTTTTTTTTTTATTCTCTCTTTGATTCTTTCCCATCCTTTGATTTCCGAACGTTAATGAGTTTTGTATCGAAAGCACTTTAGACTTGAGCGAAATTAAAGACGTTGCAATCACATTTTTCAAGGCATAATCAATATTAAATTATAGCCGGAAAACCTTGGAAACGTTACAATATTTAATTTAAGCGTGAAGAGCTATTAATAAAAGTCTAACAACATACGCGGTAAAGTATGAAACGGGCGGAACTGTCTGGCGATCCTCCCCTCGTAAATAAAAAACACGATCAATTTTCTCACGAACAATTTATTTATTATTTTCGTTTGGAGCGTTCGAGTGTGTAAAGAAACGAGAATATCGCCAGAGATTGTTGGCATAAATCATTTTTCAATTCAATTTAAACGACACTGTTTTGTTATACCGATATGGTTTGAGGAAGGCGCTCCGGTATCATGTCGGTGGATACGACGCAACTTTAATTCCTCGGTATGCTGTAACTTGTTTGTTTATAAAGCAGCTTTTGTTTTATGCAATATTGTTAAGCTTCTTACACCTGATAGAGAACAAAATAATCTTACTTGAAATTCGGATCGAATAATGGCATAGAACATGTTATATTTATATTTCATGGGAGTAGGTATACATATACTGTGCTTATACATTTATGTTTTATACACTTTTTGTATACAGTAATGTTCGTTTTGAAAATAATAAATATAGCCAAACTAGTATTCTAAGACACAAGCAATGGACAATGTACATACATATATACATACGTACATAGACATAAGAGCTAACGGAAAACACGAAATCGAAGTGAGACCTTGACACATCAAAATGAGTATAGCACTCTCACTTACCAGGTGGAGTGATGACATAAAGAACAAAAGACGCGATAGTTTCAAAGGACAAGATCTACCGGAGTAATGGATGGATATTTCATAATTGCCACAATAAGTAAGGTAAGCAACTAAGTAAGAAAAATTTATACGGTAATCATAACTACGAGTACGTAAGAACGTTATCTATAAGCCATAAAAATCATAACATCACGTGGAGTGTAGTACACTCCCACGTTTCACCAGTCACGTTTACGTCCCATGGATTCGGTGGTGAGCTTATTGCCGTGCACCGGCTATACCATATATCTACAAGCCATACAAAATGACGAAATACTTCGGTCATTGTAGCGTTATACATTCTGGTCTTCTTTTAAACTGTATCATAAGAGAGGAGTGACATTGAAATAAAATTATTTTTGCTCGCTCGCTCTGTGCTAGTTAAAAGTTGTTATAAACTTGGAGCTTAGAAAACGCGATTTCCGTCGTAGTTCGTTATAGTTATTTGAAGTTAATAATTAATATCTTTCGCTTTCATAAAAGTATCTGTCCATTATATATTTATAAAGAAAGTATATTATAACCATATAAATATAATATAAAGAATAAAAGATAAGTGCTTCCACCTGAGATTTATGACATGAGATTATTTAAGAAAAGCGCAAATAGAGCCTCTGCTTCCAAAGCGAAAACGTATTGAGCATCCCTCGGGTGTTGCAAATGTCTATAGGCGACGGTGACCAATTACCATCAGGTGGCTCGGTTGCAAAAAATTATAAAATATAAAAAAATATGTACTTTCAATATAATGTAGACCTCTAAACCATACACTCAATACATTGCAATTACTGCTTGGAAAAGTCGGTAGTCAACTTATGGTGTAGACATTTTCGGTAAAAAGAAGAGGCTTCTAATATCTCAATAGCTTTAGCTCGCTTTTATTATTTCAATATTTCTTCCCCATTACACATAATCACCATCATCAGCCTATCTCAGTCCACTGTTGGACATAGACCTCCCCCAATGAGCGTCATCGCGCCCAATAACATACCAACATGTATAATCTCTTTTATCATGCAATAATCATTTGTTACATTAACCTATTGCAACCATTTGTAATACCTTAATTAAAATTGATATAAACATATTGCGAAATAGAACCAAACTCAATATTAACAAAGTGATATATCAAATAAAAAGTCCGAAAAATATCCTGAATATCCACACAACGCCAGCGCTGCCGGACAGTGTTGCAGTTTATCAAACCCGGCATTTAAATGACCGAAGTCGGCCACTACGAGCTTGTGTTGTTGATAGAACATCGAGTCGCCCCAGTATTGCACTTGTTTAGGACTGTCCGACCTATAAATCTGTCTTTAAGTTCTTCTTAAAGCGTTTCCAGTGTAACGCTCTCGAGTACATCACAAACGCCTCGGAAAACCAATCTAAATATACAGTTGTTGCCAAAACTTGTTTTCGCCTTACAACCATACACTCGCTCTTAGAACCAATCGTATCGGTTTTGGCTCAGCACAATGTAATCGAATTAATGGTATTGGAAAGTTTTGATTTGTGCTGTATAAAAAGGGCTTTATATCCGAAGGTTGTTACAACCATTGATTAGTTTCTAGAAGGAAATATATCGATTTTGTGTTCATGCGTATTTAGTATTCATATCTTTAAATAAAAAAGCGATCATGTGAAATTGAGTAAAATTATTTCAATCCAGTAAAACGGTGCTTTATATTCCAAAATTATCATTTAGTTAGCACGGTAGCGTGTAATTTAATTAAAACAAATGTAATTAAGCGCATGCTGCTTTCATTTTGTGGCCAACACACTGAAATTACTGTATTAATATAATATAAATACGATTCACGTTGAGTTTCCCTTTTGTATCACTATCACTAGTGTAAATTCTAAAATTTAAACAAACGTAACATCTCGCTTGTAGTCCCTGAAGAGGTACTTTATTTTATATAAATTTCTCATATAAGTGACGTATTTTCTTTTGAGAATAAAAAAATATCTATAAACACAAACGTGAAGGAGTAGCCAGGGGAGTAGTACATACTCTCCTGTTCCGCCAATTGCCTTTGCGGTCCACCATGGAATAGACGGTGAGCCTATTTCCATACACCGGGCACAGATCCAGACTCCGAGTCTAAATTAGAAAAAATCCCATAGCACCCAACCCGGGATTTGAATCCAGAACTTTCCAACTTCAAGTTCAACAAGATGTGTACGAATTTATATCTCAAGACATAAAATTATAATCATTTATATAACCAACTGGAAACATCCGAATGTTTCCTCGAGCATTCGAATCAAATTAAAGCAACGAACTCGAAAAAGTGCTAATACTTAAAATGTTAATAATATTGCCTGCCGCCGCCGAACGGCTACGGCTTTTCGGCTCGACATCAAAGAAATTGTACATATTCTCAGATAATAACATTCAATTTTAGTCGAAGTATTTACGTCCCCACTAGGTCCCAACGCTACTGATATTTATGGAGGTCTGTAGCAGCCTTCCCAAATTGAAATACATTAATATTTTACCATAAATGCGACACTTTCATGCGGGACATAACGTTATCGTAATTGGATTCTTCCCTGAAACGAAACACGCCTCCTACATGGAAAAGTAAATTTATTATTACCGGCCGTACTGGAGCCGATAAACACAACATTGAATTACAGTTAGTGGATAAAAATTAGTCAGTTCATCATTTTTAAATTGCTAACATTGTTGTTCTTTAGCTACCATAAGATACATGTAAGTAACACGTAACATCACACCTGTAATCCCCGAAGAGATAGGCAGAAAAGTGTAGTACACTCCCAAGATATGTAACATATTTAAATATTTAGATTTAGTTTCCACACTTCTGTGTTGACACGAGGCATTAGTGGATCATGTATAACGACTTATTTGCTATATAAAACATATTAGTAGACTTGTCATATCAAAAGTTAACGTCAGAACAGAAACGTATCTAATTTTTTTATCTGTTATATCTAAATTTATTGCTTCTGAATACTAATAAGACTTAAGCCGCTAATTACATCACGCCTTAGAGCTTCCCTAACGCAGTCACTGCTAGCAGAAAACAGAAAAATCAATTCTTCTAAATTCAGATCAAAATAAAAGTAAGTGCTGTTTCCCATTCTTTGTTTTCTCCGCAAAATAATACATTAATGCTCCAATTTCCAAAGCAAGACATGTAACGAATTTTTTTTCTTTGTCATGTCATGAAAACGTAAAGAAGCCTGCCTATATGCGAAGGCAGAATCGAATTTTCATGGGTCGAGGTGCTCACAAAGCAGCAAGAATATATTCCTTTGTGTTACTTCACAGATATGCTGATATTATGACATTTGAGAAGCAAGGCTGTACGTAAAGTGCGCATACAAGCATCTAATGTATGTACGAGTAAGTATATCAGTTTAGTGATGTACAGCGCTATCATGTATCGTAAAATACGAGAAGACAAAGAAATCGGTTTTAAAATTCAAAAATGTGTTGTTGCCAATTTTTTGGCTTTACAACTAATGACGCTTTAAAAAGCTCAACTGATATGTTATTTCTTTATATTTATAAAAACATATGAAATATCTCTTGATAATATAGAGAAATAATAAATAAATACTTAAACTTTTAATTTCATTTAATTTCCCTGAGCCAATACCTATATGGAAACAATAAGTGCCAATAGAAAAGCATAAGCATAGGAAATGATCGATATGTCAAAAGCCAAAATTTCTAGCAAAATTTTTGAAAATTTTTTTGTAGGTATTTTTATCAAATATTTTAAAAAAATTTATGATAACGTGCAAAGTAGTACCTTACAAAAATCCCTTTTTTCGATTAATATGAAGTCATATATTTTTCTATTCTATTTTGCCCGCTGTTGGTGACTATGAACATCCCTACATAGATCGTACATAATATATGAGCACAGTAGTGTAAACTTCTCCATTATTCACATTAAGCGTAGGATTCATATACACTTTCTTTTATCCGAAGAGTTCTCAAAGTAAAATCAATAGCACTTGATATCTCATCATTGACATAAGTAACAGTATTTTTTATTAACGATACGGAAAACCTTTTTAGTCTTTATTCTTATACTGGTCGCTGTGTAAAATACTCGCTTTGTTCCTCCACCTTTTCTGATACTTTAGCGGACCATCACGAGTCTTCTTCAATCGCTGCTTCATGAGCTAAGCCGTCATATCATACGTATACGAGATATGTGTTGCACGAACTTATCATCGGTCATATAATGGTTCTCAAGTACCTCATGTTTCGTGAATCCAACATAGTTGTAGGGATATCTTATAACAATAATATGTATCTTAAGACCCCACATATGTACCTACATAAATATGACCATTTAATCGAACGTACTTAAACCACAAAACAATTTGTGTTTTAAACTTACATAGATAATTTTACTTTGAAGCTCAGACATAGAACTTGTACAATTTTAGTGCTCATCACACAAATATTTAATCTCAATGGGAATCGAACCCACGACCTGTAGCGAAGCAATTAAGATCACTAACCACTGGACGAACGAGTAAATCATAATAAGCACCAATTCTTAGCAAAGTTTAATATATTTTGTCCTATCTCAGTCCATCGATGGACATCTAACATATGAACATAATTGAAACCGTACGCATTAATACTCATCGTTTTTTGAATATTTTGTAATGTAGCAACTCCGGGGCTTAAAAATGTATGGTAACAAGAATGAGAATTACAATTACACATTGCTTATACTACATTTACATTCAAATTCCTCCTCCCGTCCTCCCCGTGTAATAATACGGGAATAATTAGTAAGATCGGGCGCATACGCGCATTTACCTTCCACACAAATACTTTCAGTCGTCATAATTATTCCACCCGGTGTTTTCACAACCGTCTCCCTCTTTTATACGCGGTTCGTCATTATCTTTCGCGATGTTTTCTAGAGCTCAAATTTTAATACATTTGTATTTTACTCTCCGTTGAAAAAAGTATATTATATTCGCTTAGATTGAACCGTTTAAATTAAAAACGCTAGTTTTGTTTATACAGAATTTTATTCGTAATGTAATGTAATACGAGTACGTTGATATACATAATAATGTACATCCAAAACCTACCTTTTATGGTCACCTTTCAGTTAAAAACTCTCATCATTGTATGAATGTGCTATCGCCAAATGTATGTTTTATTACTGTGCAATGATTAACGATTACACAGAATAACATCACTGAAATTTATTAATATCATATCAAGCAATGAGATTAAAATAATGCCAAACAATTATTTAATTAAATCAATGATTTTCAAAAAGCCGGCTCAATAATGAATGAAATGAATAATATGCGTAAGCCTGCTCAACAATATACTAATTGCAATAACAGATCATAATTATAAATATAATTGTACAAACATAATTAAATTAGTAAAATAACGATCACTGGCTTATTTTATAAAAGCTATATAGGTACATAATATGTATGTATATTTAAATATCATATTTGAAGACTAATAATCGAACACACATAAATCAACATTCAATTTGAAGCGTATATGAAACAACAAGCTAAATAAAGCATATTTTTTTCACAAAATAACGTTCTATTTTTAAGGTTAAACGGATCTAGGGAAGGCCATTAAATCACAATTAGAAGTAATGCGGGTGGATGCGTGCGCCGACCAAAGGGCTTAAGTGGGACTTACGCGGCTGTCTCTTATTGCTTTAGTCTCTCCCTTCGTCCGCATATTGGCAGAATTTCAGTGCCGGCTTTATTTATTACAAAACCAGTGTTATTTATTACTTAGTAAGTAAATTTTAAGGCTTATCGAGGTATTCCAAAAGTTATGATTTATGTGAAAGACGTGTTAAATATAGCCTACCTCGACAAGAACTGGAATTTTGAAAATGAAAACAAATGGTATTTTTATACATTAAAAATATGAGGTATCGACACTATTTATGGTGTAAAATGTCAGGGTCTTTTAGTTTCTGCCGATAGATTTTTATGAATAATTTTTCAAAAAACATTTTTGGAAAGAGTCACTGTATTTCTCGAATTTGACTTTCAATTACTTCTTTCAAATTTTGATTCAGCATACCCTTTGTGCGGGTTTTACTTTCCAAAAAAACTCAGAAGAAGAGAGCAATCAAAACAACACCAATCGCAAAATTGTGGCAGCGAATCCAGGTCTTAATACTACAGATGCGTCGACCTGGAAACTTCGTTACTGATAACCGAATTGTTACATCTGTAAAAAATCTATTTGTACACGTAGCTGTTAGAAAAAAAAATTGCAATTGACTTAAAAATAATCTTCTGAAAGTATCATATGCCGATTTAGTCTTATTATAAGTTAATATAAGATAAGTTCTGGCAGAACTTTATGATTATTATAAGTAAGAAAGTAAATATATAGAACTAAAATATATTTTAAATAAAAAGGAATTTTACATTTTAATAACCCCTCTTTAGTATTCATAAGTTTAATAAAAAATGAAAGGAACAATGGCGCAAACATTAGTTATCCGCTAAACAATAAAATGAGGCAAGTAAAATGAAACGTAATTAGTGTGGGCGTAACGGTGAATTAAATTTCCGCCACTCGAACGGCCCTTTGTTCCTCATAATGACATTAAACCTGGGACATCTTTGCAGGAGTTTGTTTGACCCACCCTCAAAATACACCCCGCGAGAAATCTTATTATCTCACAATACTATAGATCGCTCTTAAGTGCACAATACCGAAGCAATCACGTTTAAGAGATCCTGAAGCATTTTACAATATATAAGGATTTAATTGTTCCTTCGTGTCGTCTTGCGTTGGCGCTGTCGTCATCGGATACGACATTCGCAACGATTAGTCGTTTGGTCTTCGAAATAATTCTTCATAGGTTTGTGACGATTCGAAGTCGTTTAGAGAATTTCGTATGAGTGGCATACTCATAACTCTTTCATCGTGTTACATGTTGTTGTTTGAAAACCATTTATTGTATTTCAGTGACTGTCCACTAACCATTGATAAATAATTAAAGCTTTTAGGCATTAAGCTAAATTAATTTTAAGGCTACATTGCTTTGTAAAAATTTACACGAAGTGATGAACATTAGTATTTAAATAATCTAGAAAGGTATCCTCAGACAGCTCCCCGTTTCATAAACAGGAAACATACGTATTGTGATTGCACCATCTGTGTATGCCTCTTTCATTCCAATCCATCAACGTCATAATAAAGTTAAAAATACGTTCTTCAATGCTCCGCAGACGTCATTTGAAAGATTACTAAACACAGAAAATCGCCTATCAGCTTACTTCTGCAGAGAAATGAATGAACGTAAGAAATACTGTAATTATATCTTAATAAGCAATTCAATTGTCTTATAAAATTTCACATTGTTTTAGCTATAAATATTTTCATTATGTTATAGTTTTTCATGACAGATCTTACATTCCGTAACTTTAAAAAGGGCTTTATAATATTATCATCATCGTCATCAGCCTACTCCCGTCCACTGCTGGACATAGGCCTCTCCAATGGCACGCCACTGAGCTCGATCATCAGCTCTTCGCATCCAACCACTGCCAGCCTTTATTTATAATATTATGTATAAGTAAAATAGCTAATTGTACCTGACAGCATTGTTCGCCTTAGATTTTTTTGTGCCTGGAACTACCCGTTACCGACAGTTTTGCCCGCATGGATTATATTTTATTACTTAAATAGTTTCAGCAAAAATTTTACCCGGTTTAAAAACAGTATCTCTTCAAATTTGTATGGTATTAGCTCCACTTATCGATAATATTATGTACCTAATAGAAAGATGATGAAAATCATAAAGATTTTTTCAAATTTGATAATAAATCCCAGATATTGGCGATTTCGAATAAAACAAAACAGAAACCTATCCTCTTCTTTCTATTATTAGTAGAGATAATCCTTTTGGTTAGCTTTAACCTTATACAACTTCATTCACATTACCGTAAGACACAAAATACATTACAGTTTCCAACTTAAAATCTTATTGCATTAAACATTTAGCGCTATTTAGAACTCATACTAGAGCTAAAACCGTGACCTATTTTAATCCAGGCTTATAGATCAACAGTTCGGTATGCTTAAATCTGATAACCTTCGGCTTTAAAGCAAAGATGGGTCACAAAGTTAAAAGTCATGTTACTTAAAAGGGGTTTAGTGGGGTCGAAAGCCTTCACGTAGCGAAAGAGGATTGACTTCGCACACCTGTCCCCCGTTACACACTTACCCACTTTGTTTTAGCAATGCCACCTCTCTTTATATATATCTTTTTATATTACGTTACACCCTTTATGATACTTCCCTTAAGGGTTAGGCAGAGAACTGTAGTACAACTTTTCAACAGTTGTTATACGTCCTATAAAACAGGGGAGTACCTATTATATAGACATATTCTCTATAATACATACGATATAGTTTGATCAGGATCGAATACATCATTTAAGTATTTAAAATCAATCAGTGCTTTGAGTTATTGATAACTTAGAATTCTACAGTCATGCATTCTATATTCCGCATATCATAAAATAACCGTCACAATTTTTTTTATCGATTCTACGTTAAAACTATCGATATATCCGATGCATTGTGCTATCGACAGCCTTAATTCCATCAACAAGCCATAATACCAAAATTCCATCATTCTAGAATACATCGCATATGCATCGCATATCCTAAAACAACGATTCGTGTTTTTTTCGTCGATTGTACTCTGAAGTTATCGATACGTAGGGCGGTCTGAAAATTCCATTTTATCGGCAACAGTAAAATTTTGCATGCAATTAGATGCAGCAAAGAGTTTCAGCGCAAATTGTCCAAGCATATTAGCATAAACTTTTGCAATTGAAGTACACACCAAATTGCTTACTTTGCCAATTATTCATTCCATTTTGTTCGCGGCATCCCAATTCTCTGTTATTTCAATGAAATACTATGAAAACTGTTTCTTAAGAGCGCCCTGAAGTTTCTAATATTTCATACAAATGCAGTTCGGGATTTGTTCGCAGTTGGAAATTGGTAATTGCGGGACTATTTTATATTACAAAAAAAATTATTATTTTAAATAACTAATTGTACTAGGCTCTGTCTACGATTGCTTGTGTATTACACAAATTATGTTATGAAGAGTATTGAGCTCCAAAAATTACTGTTTGATTTTGTTTTATGTGTCATCATCATCAGTCTGTCAAACTCCACTTTATGACGTAGACCTTGCCTGAGCGATTTTTGCCCTTAACTCCCATGATAGGCATGTGGGTTGGGGAGTTGGGAACGGCTTTTGTGTGTATGAACTATATCATTTTATTTAAATCAATGCATGTATCAATTTTATCGAAGACGCCTTGTATGATTTAAATATTAATATTCCTGCTAAAAGTATAAACAAAGGTAAAAAAAAAACTCATTTGGAAGCCGTATTTATAATGTCAGATAGTCGACGCGAAGAAGTTTTTTTATGGGACAAATAATATAGCAGCGGTAATAAATATTAATGTTAGAAATGGATGTGATCAAGTTGAATTATTTTTTATGAGATAAATTGTAACCCTCGCGGATGAGAAAGGGAATATCGAGGTGTCAGGAAATTAATTCTATAACATAACTCTAGCAGCACCGGTTAAGCATTTCATTTTATTTCACAGCCACGTTTCGGCATCCATTTTCCAATTTCGATCAACCCTTTTGACAATTTATCGGAACATCACATTTTCATATAGGCGAGTGGCACGAACTCGGCGCGGTCGTGCCTCATACATATTCAAATAACGGGTGCCGTTGGTACAAAGCAGAAACACTGTGCGTCCCTGACGTGTTGGAATTACAAAAAAGCATAGGAATATGGCAACTGATAAACAACTGATACATATCAGCGCCGAGACTGACACGCCGAAATATTTATGACGGCCACGACGACGCAAGGCTTCTTGTGATATTCCTGTATTTTACCTAAAGACATTGCGTGCTTCGCAACTATTGTTATTTTAAAAATGTCTGTGTATAATATAATTTTTAAATTTAAAAATTATTGTTTTTAAAATCTTTTCTGTTTGTTAAAATATTTATTTGTTGAAGTAAATATTACTTTAAAAATATTTCTCGTTTACCGCAATATAACACTTTGAAAATCCTTTCATGACATACAACTTACGAATGTGTTTTTATATAAATAATATAGCTCTGTCGTATTCTTCCGACTTGCGTCGATTTCCTTGTACTTTGGGTCGCGATCTTGTCATAGGATCACTTTCTCACTGAAAATCTTTCTACATTTAATCTGGCTATAGACGATGCTCACAACTTTTTGTCAGAACAGCGCACTGAGCATCTGATTCTTAGTATTTTGTATACCAAGGCATGTAAGGTATGCCGTATGTGTATTAAGGCACTTTAAATAAAGATAGTATTTGTAGTATACAGATTTAGTAATAAAATTAGTTGATAACACTTACATTTTTGCTTTTTTTTTTCTCGAAATATATAAAGTACATCTTACAGACAGGCAATATGAGTTAAAAAGTTGTTATGTTATAAAAAGCGAAAGTAATACGTAGACTTGTGTATGTACATACATAAATACACAGCATACGATCATAGACGTACATACAAGTATATACATACGTTCATAGCCAACATTTCACGGGGGATTTCATTTTAAGCATTCTATTGAAACATAACTTTACAAAGTTGCTAAATATGTGGTTTTCAGCTTTCGACGGTGACGTTCTGAGAGCATCATAAAAGTCTATAGCGATTTTGGTAACATTTAATGGTTGGCCCCAGTTCGCAACTTTGAACGGCTGTTTGAAATTTTGTTGCCGTTTCCGTCAAAAATCTATATTTCACACGAGTTCGTCCATAAATGTTCCTTGTCCGCAGCCGTCACGTACGCACGATTAAATTACCATCATATGAACATTGTTCTTTTAAAGTCAAATTCGTACAGACAAATATTCCTACATAAAGAATTCGTAACTTCAAACGTAACATCACGCCTGTAATCCCCGAAGGGGTAAGCAAGCGTAGTAAACTCCCACGTTTCACCGGTTTCGTTTACGATAGAAAAAATACGAATGAAAACGACTTGCGAAAAATCTGGTGTAAAGAAGAATATATCGTATTCATACATATATTTTCATTGTTTTCTATAACTCTAGAACCCTTATAAAAATATTTAATTTCATTATAGACTAAAGTTCTTTTCTGTATTTCGAGTTGATACAGAATATCCGACAAAATTACTTGGGAAATACCACTTACTACTAGATAAAAGCTTATTAGTTGTAAGCTACTGTGATTTTCAAAAGCGAGATACAAAATTTAATCATAATGAAAATTGCGCCGTAATAAATCTTTTTAAAAATCTATTCAAACCTGAATTGGGCTTTCTAAGCCCTTTGATGGAATCTGTTGCGTAATTATCGGCAAAGTATTAAATGGGCGCGCTAATGAACTACTTTCAATATTAATAGGATCATTGCCCGTAGTGTTTTATTTTATGAAAGGAACTTCCGATCATTAATATTAAAAGCCTCACCTAAAGCAAAGTATCTAGCTGCTTCCAATGAGTCTCTTCTTGTTTATCATTTTATAATAATATCAGTTTCAAGTTTTATATGTACGAGTATGCTCTTTAAACTGGGTCACGATATAAAATGAAAAGGTGAGATGAAATATTTTTAAAAATATTTCATAATAATTTATACTCGGAAATCTCTATTCGTGTATCGTTCGATATATATATTTTATACAGATGTGATTTGCGTTATTAAATTTATAAATCTTACAAACTGAACATAGCATCACGCCTGTAATCCCCGAAGAGGTAGGCAGAAGATTCTATTACACTCCCACGTTTTACCAGTTACAAAATTACTGTTACAAGCCGAATTTGAAAATCTTAACTTTTTAAACTCAATATACTATCAACATTTGATACTTTACAAAATCCTTATCTACTTATTAGAATAGACCGTTCTAATAGTTCTATTCTGAAGCTGCAACAGATTCTGTGTAAAGATCAATCGAGCCTTGTGTTTGGGAACAACGCTTGTATTTACGTTGTTGTATACACAAGCCTTGCTTGTCTTTAAAGCCAAGAACCGTTCCTGGATTGCTGTGTTCCGATGTAAGACACGTATAAGCTTTATTTAAAACATATTTTTTTTCGACCCTTTATCGTACTAATGTTGGACATATCGCCTGTCAGCACATTTAAAACGCTAAGTTAAGCGTTAGTTAAACAATCTATTTGTGATCCTTGAGAATAACGAATGTATGTTTGACCTTAGAAATAACTTCAAACTGATTTATAACATGAATTCTTTTATTCCGTATTCCCACTAATAAACAGCCCCTATGTCACGAGAATTAAACGAAAAACACAATTAAACCCCCACATAACGTTCGCAGACAATCCATCGAAACTTTTCGAAACCCGAACTCAATATAGCTTATACTTTCCATGAGTCCATAATGGACAAAAGAGGGTGTAGCGAGCTAATATATAAGGGCGGGTGGCCACAGGCGGCGCGCTAAGTGCACAACCGTGTATCGGTTGCCAAATCCTCGGGCGCCCGGCACATGTACTCGCGCCGTGTGTCCGGCCAGTACAATTTTAGTTTTTCATTTCATCAAATTTATGGCATGCACACATCGAACTTTTATTGTCCTGAATATTATTCGTACAATCCCTTGCTGCGATATCGGAGTTATAAATTTATGGCAACACTAAAAAAGTAATGTCAACAAAAATGTGCATTGACAGTCCACTAGCAACTTTGATGGGAGGAAAATGTTGCCTGTCGTTTCATTCGTAATTACTATAAGATTGCCATTGGAATTAAAATAATTTTATAAAGTAAAACGTGTATGGTTCCTCAATAATTTCACCACAAATGTTACGTTACACAGATATTATTCACACAGTTTTTAAATATAAGTACTACGTACTGTTTCTTTATGCAGCATTACCACTCTATCCTATCATATTCCAAGTTTCTAAAAATTTCAAATAGGTACGTAATTATACATCGCTAGGAGATTGTCCAATTTCTATCTAGTTTTGTCAATATTTTAACTTTGTCACGTAATACTTAAATTTTAGTGGACTGCGTAACTTGCCTATTATTTTTTCATTGGAAATTTTAAATTATTCCTTTATCTCTGCTAGATTATTTCAATAGACATTCCAATAAAAATATACTATGTACCATTATGTTAACCGGTATTTTTAATATATAATGATAACATCTTGGGACAATATCTCCACAAACGGTCAGCAACTGATCCCAAACTACGTATCAAGAGAGCCGTATCGTAAAAAATCTAGTACATCGTAAAAACTTATTAAAAGTTGATAAACACCGGATTCCTCTTTGTGATGAAATAAATTTGATGATACAGTGAAATTAAATTAAAAATCTGACTAAAGTGGCAAAATTGTACCAGCCACTAAAAAGTATTACGTGGAGAGTTCCACTCGGAATTTTCCGTTTTTGTGCTATCTAAAACAATTACTTAAGTTGAGATTAGAAGGCAAGCTTAACTTATACTCTCATTATCCTCGTTAACTGTAACGAATTGTACCCACAAGTTATTGCGACTTACATAGCAGTTATTGCTAAAGTTTCAAATTGTATTAAAGTTTTCAATTGCTGTCCCGTTTCGGCTTAATTCGCTTATCAAAATTTGAATTTAGCGAGTAATAGGGCTGTCAAATTCTTAATTTGACGTATAAAATGAAAATAATGTCATAAGTACATATTATATCAGTGACAAATATATTTTCCTGAATAAGTACATTTGCCTATACATTATGTATATAATATTATACGGGAAACAACAAATAAACATATTGTTACAAAATCACGTTTTATTATAATAGCCCTTATAACACTATGGTTAAGAAAAAAGGAGAATTCATCAGTGCATCAACACACGAAAATATTTTTTTCTATTTAAGAGACTGATCACTTAAAAAGCAGTGACATAATGTAATATACACATACATACATACATAATAAATCTGTCTCTGTATGTAAATATGTTGTCCTAATGAACAAATAGATCAGTAATAATTGATTACAAGAAAGTAGAAAGAAAGCTTTCTCTAGAAATTTCTGAGTATTCCCACTGCGAAGTAGATGAAAAAACATTTGAACAGTAAAAACAAATGGAAAATCAATTGTAGATGACGAGAGAGCCGTTATCGCTTATCGGACATTTTCACTCGAATGATTCCCTTTTAGAGAGGATTTTTATACACAGCTAGGAATAGTTACACAAGAACTCATTGTCATAGTTTATGGTTTTTTTAGAAATTTCGATATTATTTGTTAACTTTACGACTATATATCTATATTTCATCAAGAACATATCATGTGACGCTTGGTTTATACAGAGCTAACTTAAAAGTCCTTTGTTGTAGGAAGGGACACCATTGTATTTGCATGGCAGCACTGCCGCTTACATGGAATCGTCATCGTCCTCGACGGTGTTGCCAACATAATAATATAAACGCAACTGCCGATTACAACAACTTTTTATTTTATATTTTGTTATGTAAATTACACCTATTTTGTAAGAACCTAAAATATACAACGCTTCATAAGTACGCATACGTTTCATTATAAAAACATAATATAGAACGCAAAGACATAAGTTACAAAAATAGGCAAATATGTGTAGGTGTAGATAACATAAATGAAACAAGATGAAGCGATGAGTAAAGGAATATTTGTCATTTGATAACAGAACTATCTATTGAAAAAAACTACAAAAATATGCAAAATTATTATAAAATCTGAATTCACGTGAATTATAATATTCGGTAAACTCACAATTTAACCGAAAGCTTACCGAAGTACAAACATTTTGTTTGTCCGGCAACTAATTTGTTAATATGAAACAACAAACCCAAACCTTACCCAGAAAAGGTCGGTGGCAACATTCTCACAAATGTGTCGGTACCTATGCCAGTCACGCGCTTTTCCTATTACAACCCAAATACAAAGTGACAATACGAAAACAAAGTAATCGCTATAGTAATTGCCGTATAAATGTTTTCATATACGCACGCCTACACATGTACCGGCACACCGTAACAGAAAAGGAAAGGTTCCCTGTTGCTGAATCTTGTCTTATAAGACCTTTCATTAATTCGGTCCCCAAAACATTATTAATAAATATTATTTTAATTAACTGTCTTGTTGGTAGAGTGGTTTCAAACGAGACTGCTGATAGAAAAGTCCTGGGTTTGAATCCACTTAGGGTAGGCAGAGGCGTTTAGTTTACTCCAACGTTTCACCATTTACGTTATTCGTCCCACCATGGAACAACAGGTAATGATCCCATTTCCATGCGATGAACACAAATCCAGGCTCCTTGCTACTACGTACTAGGAATGATGCGGGGATCGAACTCAGGAACTCTCGATCAGTAGTCGCGCTTGCAACCACTTGACCAACGAGACAGTCAAATAAATACTATTAATATCTTAAAAAGCAAGCTTGACGAATAAAGAATTAGTTACTCATTAACATAATGCGTAGAATTTTACCACAGTTTAATAGAATTATTTATAAAATATATGATGTAGAAATCTAATAAACAGAGTTTAATCAACGGTGTTCCGATAATAAATAATACATATAATATATAAAAACGAAGTAAAATTGAGTTGTGGGTAAAACATACAGCCAGTGTGAATGATAAAATAAGAAGAGGCGGGTTTAGGGGTACTTACTTTAATCGAATCAAAGACGTCCTAAATTAAATCCAGGCCAAAATAACTTTAATAGACGAGTATTTATAAGGTTAATAAGTGAAGAAGAGGTGAAAGAAGGTCATTAGGCTGTGCCTAGTGGAAATACTTAGTCTCAGCTTGTCCCAACGGAAAGCAGACGTGACAATATATGTATAAAACATAGGTACATGTATGGACGTAAAAATATTTCAAGGCCACAAACTGTTTTAAACATGTATACGTGAACAAAAATTCAAAACAGATTTTAGCGTAAGATTTATCGTGCAGTTTTGGTAACATTTCGAATTGAATAACAGTTTCACGAATCACATTACTGAATAATACTGCTGTGGCTTAAAGTTAAATAAAGTACGTAGCGGCTCCTGGTGGAATCCGATCTGAACCCGATATTGTATCCAATCGGGATTACCTGTCTTTCGATCAAGCTGGCACAAAGTTGGAACAAGACTGAGAACGGCTACGTATAAACTGTTCAACAGAAAAAAGAGGCTTAGCCAGACCTTTTTAACGGTACTATAATTATCTATATTTCTCTATTTTTATTTATAATTACGTTTCTCAGTAACAAAAAACCGCTCTAAGAGAGATAGACTTTCCTTTATTTTTATCAATGAGGATGTTATTTAATAACGCCCGAGTACAATTAATTTTATTTGCTACGTGATGGACGACATTTTAAATAGGTAACTTAATATCATTCGGTCAATATTCATAATTCACTTCAATTTATATTCTAAATGCATACAATCGTATGATAAAACTATAATATATAACTTAATATGTATATAACTTAACGTTATATTTGTGGTTTTAGCACACATCAAATGTAGTTTTAGGTAGAAACCATAACATGAAAACAAATATGGTTAATAATTCTGTACACAATGAATGTTTGTGGTTTTTAAAAACGAAATAGTGATTTATTTGATTAGATTGATTGGAGCGTTCCAATTGAATTGTTCTATTCATTTATCGCCCATTAAATCAATCACAGACGAACATGAATTATATATTTTCATTGCATTAATAAAATTATTATTTCCAGTGGTCGCGCGGACTCGGATGTATGACCTGTGAAAAGTCGAAGTACTTACATAATTACATTACTCCTCCGAAAACAGAAATACAGCAATGGTGTTATTTTATATTATGAATAAAACGAACTAATTCTCTTTCGACGTATACCTATATTTTGAAGTTCCGAGTATAAATAAAAATCAAGTAACTGTAAAATAACTATTTTATTCGTTTATTTTTGGTAAATAGTTAGATTTTTACTAAAGAATTTTTATTCTCAGTTGAGGATAGCAAGACGTCTTTAATTGACTTCAATGAGAACTTCAGTTATGCAGAGATGATTATAAATTTAACAACGAGACACTAACGTCGCTACGGGAATATCTACTTCGTTATTCGTTAAATAGGCGAATTAATTTATATTTTGTTTTAATTAAATTAAAGTCGATAATAAATTGAATGAAAGTTATTCTTCATTTGACTTTATAGGATATTAGAATCTCATACATGTTTTAATATTGATTGACGTTACTTCTATATGACGAAAAAATCTTAATCTACTAATAGAAGAATTTAACGATTAAAATAACAATAAATGTTTGACGCATACACACATTGTCTCTTACGGGGTAGGCAGATAGCACCGAGAGCTGAATCTCTCTCCTAAAAAATCTCTCTCCTTACAGACTTCATATGTTTCTTTTACTTTCATCACTTTTTCCAGGAATGTACACCGGTTACAGAGAAATCTGACTCCCTCATCAGCCAGAATGACCTATTTTGTATTAGATAACGACCGATTAGAATTATACAAGATATCTGACCCACTGAGTATTATAATAAAGACACTTAAATATTATAAAGATGGCGTTCTATTTTTTCCCGTTGCGAGAAGCATCTCGCACATCAATATAAAAGAAATATAGACGCTGTTGTCAATATATTGTGTCATGTATAAGTAATCACCTCGAAAGTCGCGCAGTTTCACACCTCGCTGACGTTTTCATAATTTGACGTCAACACATACATTTTCCTTATTTTTTCCATATTTACGTGATCCATAACAATTTTTACGTTACGGTAAAAATATTTGCGCCCAAAGATGTTGTGGTATACGGACACCTACAATTTGATGTTTGTGTGAATTTGACGTATGGACTTCCTTCATGGCTGCTTATTACATTCATATATCGAAACCGTTAATATAATTAATGTTTATAACGAACCAGTGACAGTGTTATCACGTAAAAATGTTAACATCGATACGGCTAACTTTTTTATGTTAATTCTTAGTCCTTTAGAGAGGACGTGAGTAGTTGTTCTCTGATGCTATCATTGGACAACAATCGTTAAACGTTGTCGGAAACGTCATCCCATAAAAAACTTCTAGAAGACATTTCGAGACCTGTCACTGGAGCAGATGGTGGTTTAAGCTCCAATACCCATCAAATGTGTTGTTATATCTTAATATTGTCACAATTTATTTTGTGAGAAATACGGTCAAGTTTTATTATGACAAGGTGTGGGTTTGGCTACACGATGGGTGATTCCACGTGCTTATACGAGTATGTACTTAATTTCCCGAAACAATCTTATTTAACACCAAACTTCTGCTGTCTTTTTTGTAAAGTATCGCTTAGAGCTGATCTACTGCAAACGTCCTCAAAAGTACAAAAACTGAAGTTAATAAAAACCTAATTTAAATTCTTATAATTTTATTCGTCTTATATTGTCTTTTATTTTTGATGTATATTTGTTCCTTTTTAAAATAATGTCTTAACTGTGATATGCCTAAAAAGCTCTTTAATTTCTATATGGAAATTAAAGAGGTTAATATTAAACAAACGAAAGAGTTTAAAATTAAACAAATGCCAAACTTGACGTCCATCGTCATTGCCACCCATGTATCTCCTTTTAAAAGCGGAAAGTTGAGGAATTCCGAATAGTAAAATTACCTCGCATTGAGGCACGTGATGACGCACTCTAACCAGTGCCAGTTTCCTCACGATCTCATCCTTCACCATTTCAACAGATCATACTTTAAGTTTATAACACACATAATTTTATAAAGAAAGAATTGCATAAGAATTTGAACCCAGACCCCCAGCAGTGGGAGTCTGAATTCTAAGCCACGAGGCTATCGACGCTACGTGCAACGAAAACAAGTTGCGTAATTTTCGTACAAATAATAAACATTATCTTTTAATCTGCGCACAGTACAAAACGGAACATTGGCGGACATAAAGCAAGCTTAATGTGACTTTTCTGTTTTCTTGTCACGTTTTTTCGCCATTTAAACGTCCCTCCAACAAATGGCTTGGAACATAAGTACATTGACGCTGCAGTGTTATAAGAAACAAAAAAGCTATAAATTCTGAACCGGCCAAATTGTACATGATTAATCTTGCGTGTAACAATGCGTTGAAAGGCGAATGTTATTCATCACTATTCCTCGCTGTAGTCGTATTTTCGTTCTTTAATTTAAAAAACGATCTAATTTATTAAGCGGCCTATTCGTCTATCTATAGTATCTCTAAATCTCGGCCTCTTTATTACGAGGTTACTCGTTAGCCAAGCAAAGCAAGGAAGGCGAAACGTCTGTAGCCCTTAGGCAGTTGCAGATAACAAATGTAAAGTCAAGTATGTACCTTCGAACCCTTTGTTAGCAATGCTGAATTTTACCTGAATTTCAGCCCTTCAGAGATTGGACATAGATTCCAGTCCTATTTCTAAATCGCAGTCGTCGAAGCTATTGAATAGAAGCGTACGTAAAAATGTTAGCAGAGTAGAAGAATAAAATCCAAACCTTCCGTGTTCTAAAGAGGATTGGTACCTACAATTTAATGGATTGCAATTTCTTGGCAACGTTATTAAGCATTAAGTTCGTCCTTTTTAATTTGGGATGGCTACAAAAAGAGATTTAACTTTTTGGAAATGTTCAACGCGACCTCGAGTCTACGAGTAAGATTATAATTGCTCGACGTTTCTTTGCGAGGCTATTTTTATTCGAGAATAATAGCTGGCTTTTTTTGCTACTGTTGTTAACCATGGAATCACTTTTATTACTAGCTAATATTACCGCTCGTGGTCGAAATAGGACCAAGTGTTGACGAAGTAACGAAATAAGACTTTTTTGTACATAATAAATCGGAATTTATTTGTATGCAAATTCTTGAATTTTAAGTTGACGCTATTAGGAAAAGGGTGGAAAAGGGCAAAGAGGAAGCATAAGAGAATTAATGACAAAATTTTGTAAACATGGAATTCTTAAAGCAGAAATACAAATTCGGTTCATTATATTAAAGGCTATTTTTCGGGAAAACATTGTTAATAATATTAATGTGAGGTATTTCATATTATGTAATAATTATTTCGAAATAGCATAATTTATTAACGTAAATTCGTATAAAATTAAAGATTTTTATAAGATCAATGTATGCAAAATTAAATGAAACTGTATTTGCTTACTTAACTATTTGGTATCATTGTCGCGTTCAGAAAAGGCTAAGGGACGTAAACTCATACAGCCATAAACGTGTTTAATATGCTATCATTTAGATAATCAAAACTCACATGTGTATGATGATTTTGATCTACTACTAATAATTACCAAATTAGGATACCTAGTTCATTTTGGGTTGTTTAAATATAAATACATTGTCCGAAATATTAATTACTAATTAACTTAAATATTTTCGTATAAAGTATTTAAAACGGATGCGTTAGTAGACATATCGTTCTTGTATATAATCTGTATAATAAGCAACCAGTTATGGGGTTCAGCTGCAAAATTGCGTATTCAGTGTGTATTTATAAGAGCGATGTCGTACAAGCGATGTTCGTTTTCCTTTAAGTAATCCGCAAGAACGAAGTGGTGTCTGGGTATATTTTTATATGGGGAGAAGGGATTTAGCATTCATTTCAATCTCATCTCTGAGCCTTGTTCTTATTTTAGTCGCGATGGCAGTTCCAGACGACTTGGAAGGAGCAAACCTCGAAAATTGCAATCACGCAAATTGAAAATTAATGGACCACGAAATCCAATTTTGTATTAAGGCTCTATGCTCGGTAGGTAAATCCCGCCTCCCCAAGCTGACGATGTTTCCAACGGATCCAACTTTTTCTATATTGTTAAGGTATTACGAACTTCTTTGAAGAGTATCGGTTTCTCAGACATAAAGTAATCAATCTCTGTCAATGAAGATTTTTTAATATTTCATAATATCCAACATATAATTTGAACTGATCATAGCCATGTACTAGCAATAGTGTTGTTGCTCATATACTTAATTGTATTACAAGTTTTTAAAATAAATTAAAAACTACTATTTAAAATAATGGGCTATTAAAAAACCTTATTTAAAGAAATTGATTAAAATTCTATTTGAAATAATGATATGGAACACGGAAAAAATTTCAATTCTAATATAGAGAGCCGTTAAATGTGACCAGAATATCATTTTAGCTAACACGTTTTTGTAATTTAAAATTATATTTAAACCTTTCAACTTCCGAATTAGCGTCGCGATAACAATATATCGTGGAACTAATACTAATGATCCTTTTAATGCAGCGTGTATGTGGAAAATTTCGGAAAGCGGTTATTTGATATTTTACTATAATGGTTCGCCGGAGTACTGAGGGGTGAATCCTCGCCGCGTCTTTGAATAGGTCGTAGACCGAGCATTAGAAGTCTGTATATGACAGGAAAAAGGTAAATGAATGCAGATTTTAATAAGTTTCTAATGCTTTTTACATACATGTGCCTAACATTTTCAATATGTACTTATTTGACACACCCTCTTTTACATGCTGATGCTGCACGTATATTTGAGTACAGATGCCGAGGAAGATCAAGACTAATCTATCTTGGTCGAATAGGTTTCGACCTACTAGCTGATGGGGCTGTTAAGCCTCCTAAAACAGTATGACAATGCGACAGCACACCCCACGTAGAAGAAGGATCTCAGCTTTCAACAGAAAATATATTTTCTACTTTACCTGAATCGTAAAGGACCTGTCGTGACGATATGTTAATTATCAGCGATAGCTGTGCGGATGTAGCTGTTGGAGAAAATATTAAACTAACCTTTTTTTATATTTATTATATTACAACTGAAGCTACTTCCTTCCGTATTTGGACTAATCATCCATGAAAATCGGAAAAGCTAAAAATATATCTATAAATGTAAATAATTGGATAACTTTTTATTAAACTCCAGGAAAGTAGACATGTGTCTGTTACAATTATTTATGACTTGATGTACAATTTTATTAAAATATGATCATTGATAAGAATAAAAATGAAAAAAGGCAGTACCTACGTGTTTCAGTAATTATCACATTATGTAGACTATATATCAAATACTTTAACCTGTTAAGAGACAATTTTTTCATGTAAAGCTCCCTGTAGGGCGATATCTGGCCCGCAAACACCTTGCAGTGCAGCTGAATAATTCAAAGCATGGCTGGTAGCTCGGGGAGTGCGCAAATATGGAGGGCTAGTGGCGAGCGAATGTCATTTTATAAGTTTAATGTGAAAATCGAAAGTTACCGCTTATAAGCAGTTTTGAAGAGTTCGGTGCATTCTATTATTGAGCGAATGAAAAAGAGGCATTAAAAAATTTTGATAATATTTAAACTGGATTTGCAAAAATGTGCGAGGATTAGCACCTAAGGCCAGACATAGCACACACACGCACAATAACAATACATTTATACACTTACATGCACGAGTAGCGTACTAATTCTCATACACAACCGTTAAGTGTTACTGCTCATACACACACGCCAGTACAGACAATTTAATTATCATTTATTTATCTTGATCAAAAAAACAAAATTTTTAATAATTCCCAGAGAGAGCCGTTTATACCGCCGTATAGACCATAGTGGTGATTAAAAGTCTACGTATATTTTGTATTTTAATTAATCAACTAAATATCATAACTATCCTTTCAATAATATTTACAATGTTGTAAAAATCGCATAAATAATACTATAGGTATATACATCTACATATTATCAGCTTAAGTAATACAACAAACCACTCGTAATCAACTATTGAAATATAAATAAGCCTATTTATAAACATTTCGGATAATAAAACATTTTAATACCTACATAATAATAATATAATGCTGTATAAGAATGTTCCAGTAAAAAATGCTAATGCGTATATCAGTCCCAAGTTCTTATAGTGGCAAGAGAAGAAATAGAAAGAGTAGTAGCTGAAGAAACGGCAAAAGAAACAAAGGGAGAAGTAGCGGCAGCAATTACGGCAGCGGCAGCAGTATTAAGTATAGCAACACAGTTTATGTAACAAAAGTCAATTCAACACATTAAATAACAGTATATTTAACTGACTGGTCCGTTGATCCATTGGTTAATGGACCCGACTGTTGCACTGGGGGTAGTGGATTTGATTCCAACTGGCAAAAATATTTGTGTGGTAACCACAAATATTTTTTCTTTATCTGGGTGCCATAACCTCTGGTTACCGTAACAGAAGTTCTCTTTATGCTTGCTATGAGAACTGACAGCCGTGTAGAGATGTCGCAACACGATATTATCTGTTATATGAAATATAATATTAAAAAATAGAAGTCGATTACCTTCAAGTTAAATTCATTTGCCAGCTTGATCAATTATAAGGTACGTCCTTGAACTTGAACCAACCTACAAGCGGTAATACTTACCGTACTCGCTGGAAGGTCAACGAAGTAGAAGTGATGAAACCAAGTTCGCGTGTTTAACCCGTTCCCCTTGACACTAATAAGCTGACTGTATAAACAAAGTCTCCAGGCATACATTATTAATTTCTAGTTACGTAGGAGGGACGCCCGAGGAGCAGAATAGCTTTGCGCGAATGGAATTTAACAATTCACACAAAGTTTCAACTAGAGACGTAGGAACTATAACATTGAATAATAGAACGTGAATCTACAATCGCGCTAGGTGTGGAAAATTGTTTATTTACGACTCTGCGCTGCTCAGTTATATTATAATTTAGATGTTTTCCATGTACCTACATCAAATACAAAAACAAATATCACGTCTGTATTGTGCATAAAGAAAGGCAAGGGGAGTACTACCTTCCCACAATGGTCCAGTTATTTTATAATTCCCGTGGAAAAGAAAAGAAACCTGTTGCTAAACTCCGGGCACAAATTCAGACTCTAAGCTGATTACTGGTGATTTCAAGTTCGAAAACCCAGTAGTACCCGACCCGGAGATCGAACCCAGGACAATTTTCTCAGCAATTGCACTTGCAACCACTGAACGAACTGGGCTGGTAACCAATTAATTATCCTGAAAAGCATATTGAGATATTTCGTATAACTCGTACATATTTACAAACAAATAAAAAATGTATTAATGGACTTGATTAACTTTCTAGTTTTTGAAATTTTTCTCAATATGTCATATTTAGTTTCTCAATAATGACTACAATGAAATAGGCACTTTTGCCCTCTTCTACTCAGATATATTATTATTTAGTTACTAACCACATTAAAGGACTTAAATTCGTCATACATTGAAATATTAAATTTAACTTACATTGATATCAAAATAGAAAGTCGAACATTTACGAGTATTTAAGGATTTGATTTTTAACTAGGTCCTCGTAGTTTATAAAAATCATAAAAAAGTAACATGAAGCCTGTAATCTTCAAAGGGGTAGGCAGAGAGATGTAGTTCACTTCCACGTTTTACCAGTAACGTTTTCGTCCTACTATGGAACAGGGAGACAGCCTATTGCCATATTATACTGTATACACACCCAGACTCCGAGCTACTACTAGAAATTCTAAGTTTGAAAAATTTGATAGTACCCGACCCAGTAATCTAAGCCAGGATCTCTCGATTAGCAGTCCCACTTGAAACCACTCGACCAATGAGGCAGTTCAGACATAATCTTAATTAACAAAAGTCATATCATAATCACACTTAATAACATTAAATAACTTAATAATATAAATAATATATAACAATAATAATAATAATGACATAATAATATAAATTCAAAATCCAATAAAAACATTACATTCAATAGAAAACTGAATTCTTGAGCGCTTATTTGGATCCTAGATTGTATTATGAGGCGTAATAATAAAAACAGACACGAAACCAAACAAAAGAATCCCTCGTAGCGAACAATGAAGTCGTTCGCAAACCTACCATTTTTTGCTTCGTATTCAGATAAATACGGGCTTAAGTAATTATTGTTTATAAATAATTAACTGGCTTTCTAACATTCTCTCTCGACTCTCTTGTTATACATATACTTATCTTGATATACTTGTTATATTAGAACATGTGTCTCCTCTCAGAATGAGAGGGTTAAAGCGATAGTCTGCCCCGCTGACCAAGTGCGGTTTGGCTAAAATGTAAACTATTAAAATATCGATCTTTATTATCTTACATACATATATATGTAGGGTTTTATTAGTACATCCTTACACGAGTGATTGGGTAAGCAGAAAGCACTTAGTGCTAAACACCTCTATTCTTACAGATCTGACATGTCCAAAGACAAAATTGTATTTTGAACATTTTATTCGGTCTCAGTTCCATGCTAAATTTTCAATATTAAATTTATTAATTTAAACCTTTGTGACAACCCTAAAGAAATTGAAGCCTTTGCGATGAGATCTATATAGAAGAGGTAATAGCTAGGTGATTCTACAGGTAGAAGTTCTCAATGCCACAAGCACTTTGGCCATCTTAGATTTAAAAAAAAATAGGTAGCAACCAGTAGAAAATGTCATATCTATAGATTGTAGTTGAAAAAAAAAAATATTAGTTTATTGGCATATAACCAGTACCTTATCATTGTCTTATGTGTACCCTACTATTATTTAACAATTATATTAACATCGTAAAAAGGTCCACATCGAAGGAACGAACGAACGAATGAATGATTGAACGAACAAAGGAACGAATTCGTTCGATCTTCGTTAATGAGTGAAAGAAAAAATAGTAACTCAACAAACACAATATTTTATCTTCGTGTTAATTAGAAGTTTTCCAACTCGTAAAACTAGTTTCGATATCCAAATGAAGCAAACATCGAAGTAAATTACTTCAGCACAGAATCCTGGCGAGCGCTACAGAGGAAACCAATGCGTGGATACCAGTGGATACAACAAGCAATTTGCCTACCATAAACCTGTCTAACAAGCTCTTGGCTATTTTATCTTCGTTAAGCTTGAACGCCTATTTTGTTAGTAAATTCTTTTGTCCAATACGTCTACGTGACTTCTTGATACGTCCAGTGCATTCTAGCAAATATGTATTAACCCCATTAAATCTAAAGTTATGTCAAAAAACGAGAAATAAGCATGGTGTCTATCAATTGTTGAATGGTTATTTATAAATGTTTACAGGAAACAAAAAAGTCTATATTTGGAAACCAAATTGGAACTCCTCTTATAGTAAGTTCACAATTTTCGTGTGCAATACAACAATGTAAATGTTGCTGTTTAACAACAGAAACGGATTTGATATTGGAATTTTTTTTGAAAGTTTCTACTAATATCACTCTCTCTCTAATAACATCTCTGGGTTGACTGGTAGAAAATGCCAATTGGCATTAAGTCCGCCCTTTGTTAACAACAATAAAAAATAAATAAGTAAACCTTGTTAGCCGAATGAGAATTCAAATTCAAATTCAATTCCAAATATCATTTATTCAAAATTGGTTCAATAAAACACTTTTTCTACGTCAAAATGAAACTAGCATCGTTCCAATTGAATCGTTAATACTATAAATACCAATGCTATAATAATGTAATGACTAGTACCTACTGTATAAACACATACTAGACTCTACATTACCATGCCAACCATATAGCATATTGCATCCAATCACTTTTTTCAAGACCAATATGCAGATAACAATCAATAAAAAATCACGCCACGATATCATGAGACTGCGATCATTAAAAAATTCATAGTAGGCACATTGTCATCGAATGTAGTACAAGAGGCTATATTTTCCCATACAACGTTGTAATGAATACTTGATACGGAAGCTCAATCTGTTTTTTGTGGTTGCTTCATTGTGTATCGTGCACTTTGCACCGCCTCTTGAGTTACAATTACATGTTCATTATACCCTGTTACAATAAATGTATAGGCACTTAATTATTTAACAAGTAGTAAGTCATTCATGTGTTTATCTAATTATAACATATACCTATA